>JAOTRH010077573.1:0-17432 GCA_034768845.1 Heliamphora exappendiculata
ACTATAAACTAATTACTACTTGATTATATTATATAAATATAATTTTGTTATTTTATTAGTTATTAAACTATAAAATATAAACTTATTCATTTATTTATTAGTTTAAAATTTATTTATTTATTTATTTATTATAAATTTATTATTAATTAATAAATTTATAATTTATATTATTATAAATTTATTAATTTATTGTAACTATAAGCTCAACCATATGTCTTTTTATGGATGAATGCTTATATATATGTGTTTGTGTATAACCAATCATGTTTATATATCTATGATTAATGTTTCGTTTTTGAAAAAATACTTCACACATATTTGCCTTGATGCACAAATCTTGAATAAACTCAGAATGCTTCTATGTTTATATTGCAAATCATCTTTAAAAATGTATATTTCTCTATTGAATGTATGCTTAATTCTGATGAATGCATATTTTGTTTAAGGCATATCGATAGAGGGAGAACCCTTGGTGAAAATTTTTTAAAATTTTTTTAAGAAAATATTAAAATTATTGTAATCATCAAAAAATAAAAGATTATTAGTCCAATGACTTTTTATATTAATTTTAATTATTTTTATAATTCTTTTTCTAAGAATAAATGAATTTAAAAGGATAATATTTATATTTTTTTAAAAAAGTGTTTGAACATATTGAGCAAATGACTTGACACATTTAGTCAAAAGAAATGACTTATTTCTCAAAAGGATTAAAACACCTAAGTATTCTTGAGAATATTTTGTATTGAATCCAATTGATAATTAAGTCAAAATTTTAAGGCAAAGTATACTTGAAGATATTAAGTGTCTCAACATCTTTGAACAAATAGTTTGACACCCTAAATAGTTTGTTGAAGATATTTCAGGTATTAAAAGTTAGCGTCGACACAAATGAATTTTGTATCAACACAAAAGAACCGAAACTCTCTGGACTCAAAATGAATCGACACAAATAGAATTTGTGTTGACACAAAAGTGGTTCCTCACTTTTGATATCCAGAACTCTGAATTGACACAAATGCCAAATGAGTCGACACAAAAATACCGATGCCACCTGCAGAATTTTGTGTGTCGACACAAATTGAAAAAGAGTCAATACAAATATCTTGAGCCCGCCTGAAGAATTTTAATGTTGATACCAATGTCCAAATGAGTCAACACAAATATCCCGAGGGTTCCTGCAGAATTTTAGTGTCGACACTAAGAAGATTTGAGTCGACACAAATAATACTCTCTCAGATGTTGAAGAACCTTTGAGTCGACACAATATCCAAATGTGTCGACACTGTTATGTTGGTGAGGAAGATTGCAGAAGTTGTGTCGACACCTCAGAAGATTTGAGTCGACCCAATCACTTGAAGATCCTTGCTCTAGACATTTGTCTCGACCCTAAAGAATTTGTGTCGACACCTGCGACAGAAATTTAAATTCGTTGCAGACTTTAATTGTTAAATTTTTGGCATTTAATGCCCTCACCTATCTCAAACGGTCATGAATGTTCAATAGCTTATATAAGGAGTTATTTCTCAGTATTTAATCACACTAGAGACTTACAATCACTGTTCTATTACTTAATTTCTACTCAAAATATTCAAGTTTTCATTTATTGCTGAACTCCAGCTCTTGTACCTCAACTCTCTTTATTTCTTCATTTATTGCTAATTAATTTTTGTAAAAAGAGTTAGTGATTCTCATCTAAATACTTCATTTATTGTATTCAAGAGTGAGTCACCATTTATCCTTTGAGTGAGTAAGTAAAACTCATAAAAAAAGAGCTCAAGAGTTATTAGAAAAAAATAGAAGATTATTTTTATAGGATCATCTTGCTGCTGTTGTAAGGCCTTTAAATGTGCCCGTAAACATTTGTATCCGTGTGGATATTCTTAAGTGAAGTCTTGCGGTTGTAAGGCTTGAAATGCGCCTGTGAAGTATTCTTCATACTGAAAATTCTCACGGGGAGACTTGAGGAGTGGACGTAGGCTTGGAAGAAGCCGAAACACTATAAATCCTTGGTGTCTGGTTCATTCTCTCTATCTCTAACCTCTTTAATATTTGCGTTACATTAATCTTTGATTATCTTGCTATATTAAAAGGTTTTTGAAATTTTTTTAAAAATTGTTATTAATTTTTTAGACTCAATTCACCCCGTCTTAGGTTGCCTAGAACTAATAATCGTGTATCTTGCATCTCCTGTATTTGTCCCGAAACTACGTTTTGGTCTGATCCTTAGCAAAGAGGTACGTAAATAGCTCGATGAAAGCTCAAGTACAACCACCGTCATACGAATGTTTGTGTGTTTTGTAGCCTAAGATTGATGACTCGGTCAAATGGATATTGTCTTTGGTTCTTTAGCATAACTCACATTACGCGTTGCTGCGCAAGTTGTGTCAAAGAGAGGCAACTGTAGACACCCCGATTTGACCTCGTAAAATCTTAGGCTTATTCGGGTGAATCCAGTGATGAAAACCAAGTGGGATGACATGCAAAGTCTCTAAACGATCGTTGGAAAATGATTCAAAATCAATACTCCGTAAAATCAAACCACAAGATCACAACTCTTGTACCTTGAGGCTGCAACCTTTCAAACCTCGTGACCTAGTTGTTCACTAGCCCAAATTGTTGAGGCTGCAACCTCTGAACCTTGCGACTGTTCCCTTTAATGTCACGATCGCGGCATGAAACCCTTGGAAACCCTAACAAATGTCACGATCGCAACCTTCAAAGGTGGCGATCGCAATCTGTGTGAGCATATTTTGAGCCTTGGACTTGTCACCGTCTCATTGGGTGGAATTTTCTATATAAACGTACCTTCAATACGATTTTTTGAAGAGAGGAAGGACAATTGAAGCACACCGATACTCTACTGCATTGTCGACCTGCATTTCGATGCATTCCTATTGCCCGAGCACTGGAATTAGAGCACTTCTCGAGTACCGAATAGACTAGCATCGATCCCTACGACTTGAGGACGCATCCAAATTGTCGCATTTTAGGTACTCTTATTGGAGCCCCGGCACTTCTCTCTCCACACTTTCTACTCCCATGGAGAGATTGGGTTAAGATTTCGATTTCAAATTCATTATTTGCATACCTTAGTTCGTCCTTCGTTTCAATATTATCATTTGTGATCACATATCATATTTGTAGTTATATTGCTCGCATGCCCATTTACTAATTTAGTAAGTATTAAAGCATCCATCTAGGTTGTTATCTTTCGATTAGAATTATCTTCAAATGTTTTTGTAGTTCTATTTATATTGCACATTAGCGCCCCACGCACACTATTTCTTAAAATTCATCAAAACAGTGCCTACAGTGCCTGCAGTCACAACAATCAATGTTACGAACGCAACATTATGGCATCTACGTCAATACAATCGTAACAATCAATGTTGCGCCTGTATACTTTCCCACAAATTTTTTGCGCCAGCAACATTTATATGTTACGGCCACAACTTTATTCCATTTCCAGTAGCTTAATTTCCTTTACAGTATTCTATCGATGATATGAGATGTCCAATATGCAGTCTGTAGTGTATTTCCAACATGATTGACGCTCAAAAACCTTTAGGATTACTCATTCTTTGTTTATAATCATGTTATGCTTACTACGCATCCTTAGTATTATTTTAATATGATTAGAGCTTGTTAGTTTAGCTTAAATGATTTCATCTTTTGCTCATCGCATGCGGTTTTTACCATGTATCTTATAGTATAGATTTTGCATGCTTTAGAACATAAAATTTCTTTTATGCTTTGTTTTGTGTTTTATATACCTATGCTATGTTATTTTTAGTATTTGATTCCACTTGTTCTATTTTTGCCTCCATTTTTTGTTTTTGTATGCATTTAAAAAATTTAATTAAAGAACCAATGATGATTAGTAGAGGGCAACCTCACAGTTGGGCAAACGGGGTGCCTAAAACCTTCCCCGATTCGTACTTTAGCCCTCGGACCCTTGTTTTCTCTGGTTAATGTTTTAAAGATTAGTAGCCCTTTTTTGTTTTCTTATTTTTTCTCAAAAACTAAGTGAAAACTCCAATTTTCAATAAAAATGATTTTCAAAATCTTTTGATTTTTAAGGTGTCAGTATATTTTCAAAATAACTCTTGAATTCCTTATTTTTGAGTAAAACCCAAAATCCCAGCACCACAATATTACATTGTCATACATTTCATTTTAAATCCCTACTAAGTGGCATACACCAGTAATAAAAGCTATTAGATAAAAAAACATGTGTTTCTAAGTCATGCTCTTTTCACTCTTCATTCCTTGCAAAATATTTCCTTTCATGAGTGAGACTCATTTCGCCAATGATTGAGACACGTTTTGACCATAACTCTTGTCTAATAATTATCTTTGTGCCATCTTATGTTGAACTTCGTATCCCTTGTGTAATTAGCCAATGGAAGGTAATATGGTTGATGTCGTTACAAATTATGACGATGTTGTCGAGCTTGGTGGCGATATTTCGTAAACTCGGTGGCTTGGACGAGGAGGTGAAATCGATGAAAAGTCGACAAACTGAAACTTTCACAAAACAAGCATGAACTAAGACCAACTTCGAAATAAGTACAACTAGCTGTGCATAATGTTCAAAAAGTTCAATGCATTGAAGACGAACGCTGGTGTTGGTTGGGATAGTACTTTGTTAATGATTACCATACCTGATGGTGTTTGAGAAAGACTTTTCAAGGTACTTTAGTTATGAGTCTTGCAAGTACAATTTATAGCTTTTGAATAATATTATACCAATTTCACATGTTAGTTTAATAGCTATGCGAGGAGATTCAAGAAAACAGGCATGCCGCACTACCATCAGTTGTGTCGTATCTTTAGGGACACTTTCGTGACTGGTGGGGAGCTATATCTCTCAATTAGAGAGCCATCAAGTACCGATCGTTCTGATATTGAATTTAAGCCCAACCAAGAGGATGCCAAAATGGAAGGTGATAGTCAAGAGGCTTCAACTAGACGTGGGAAGGGCAACGTAAGGTAAATCCATCAACTATGGTCAAAGGGAAGAAGAGGAATTCTTTCGCCGTTAACTTTTCCCAAGTGGTGCATTCTTTCGCTAAAAATGGAAAAAATAAAAACAAGCTGATGGAGAAAAAGATGATGACTTGCCAATCCGTAGCTACGACTGGCGTGGGTGGAAGTGCCTCTGTACAAATGGATGCTAGTCATGACCAGCGAAAGTAATGCATAAAAGCGCTCATGTCAATTGACAATCTTGACGGAAAGTGTTAGATAAGCAAATAAGCCATGTCATATGACAAGAGTTGTTTCTAGAAATGCCAAAAAATAAGAAACGTGATTGGGTTGTTAATTTGTGACAATACCCCTTTAGATCGTTAGTATGATGTGTTGTTTTCGAACAATTGTGTTTATGTTTCTACGTTTGTGAGTTTGTTATGTTTCACCGACTTTATGTTCCTTTATTGTCTGAATTATGAACGGTCGTATGACGAGATGCGTTATGAGGATATCAGTTATGTCTTTATTGAACCGTATATTTATGTTCCTTCAATACTTGTGATTTGGCATAATTGTCTGAGCAAATATGAAGCCACTTATTTTGGTTGGTTTCCCTGCTCCCATAAAGCCACTTATCTGCAAAGGGTGGCAGCTTACTGGTTTGCTATGCTCCCACTTATTTGGCTGGTTTGCCATGATCCCATGCTCCTGTTAGGCATTCCTTTCAGTGCAAGTATAGTGCACAGTGAAGCAGTGCAAGTTTTTGTGATTTTCCATACTATTTGAATTTCCCTCACAAGTATGCATGCATATGTGCCCAAGAAGATTGGTAATATCAGATCATAGGTAATATCTCGCCAAAGACTTGCAGAATATCATAGAAACTGAATATCATAGAAACTCTCTTTTTCTTATGGACAAAGACTTGCAGAATATCATTGGAGGCATTCTTCCCAGTCATTATTTGTCTGCTCTAACATTGTGAAAACACCAGTACATACAGTTTTCCTCATCATAATGACCATTATCTTTTCTCCTTTAGCAAGCTGGCAGGACAAATGTACCTCTTAAAGCAACTCTCTGATTGAAATGTCTTTCTTTACTGCTGATGCTACATGCTACTACTATTATATAATTAGTGGCCATTCACATTATTTTCATATATATATATATATGTGCGCGCGCGCGCTCGCGTATTAGTACTTATTCTTCTTCTCCAACTACTACTCTTCTTCTTTATGAAACAGCAAGCTTGTTTTTAAAAGTTCTAACTTGATGATCCCATTAAGTTTGAACCAAATTCAGTAGTTCCTCATTGAAGATCCCATTAAAATTTGGTATCAAAAGTTCCAACCAATTTTCAAAGTACTGTTTCATATTCATCCAAATTTAGTAACTCCGTGTTGTTTTCAATCCTATTGAAGCACTTTAGGTCTGCGTACTCTACTCGTTTGATAACCGGGCTAAATTGGATTTGATTATTAGTGAGGTGGGATTGGTAATGAAGTGGGATTAGTCGTGAGGTGGAATTAATTTTTTTGTGCTTGAATTGAGTAGGATTAAATAACGGACTAAATAATAATTTATCCATATATTAAGTTAATTTATTTTAAAATTAACTTAAATAAATTAATAAGTTAAATTTTATGTTATTGTTAAATTTTACGTCATTTATTTTAATATTTTAATATTTTTTTATTATTTTTTAAAATTTTTAAATTCACTTTTTAATCCAATCATTCATAATTCCACACTTTCTCCCTCACTAATTATCCCTCATATGGCGGACTAGCAATCCGTCCGAATAACTAGTCTGGAGGCTTAACAAATATCAGATTGGACTATACTCCGAACTAATAGTCCGAGCGGACTAATAATTCGCCGAAACAAACGAGGCCTAATCTAATTTAAACCTGAGATGTATGTAAAGGAGTCCCTCGTACCATCTGAACATCTTATTCTCATTCATAATAACAATGTGTGTATTCATTTCTTATATCTCCTAAAACCTGGGAAGCTTACTTCCATTTGAAATTATGTAGAGAGACCTGATTAATCCTGGGGGGGGGTTAATAGGTTAATCCTTCGACAATTTAAAATGAAAAAGATTATTTTGTATTTGAAAATAAATAACCAACATCCATGAATGAAAAATACAAGATATAATATGGAAACCCTTTGGTAGAACTCGGGATGAGAACAACGGCACCAACACACAAATCACTTTTCACCATTAATCAAAAAGGTACAAACTAGAAGAATAAAGGAATTACACCCGTTACCCAATAACGACCTAACTTCTTTGCTTGAGATGGCTCCTTGAGCTCGTTCATGATTCCACAGATCAAAGTCGCCTTAACTTCCCGATCTATGTAATTCAACGGTTAATATCTAATCCGAACAAGTTTTAAGTGGTGATGAATGACCAAAAGTGTAGAAAGAATAATGTGTGAAAGAATAACACAATCTAGGTTTTGTGTGCACTTTAATAAGATCAAATGTACCTAGATTGCTACAAGAGAGTAGACAAAAGTTTGACAAGATGGATAGAAGTCAAATGTGCCAAATCTATCAATCAAAACTCTCTAAATTTTTTTGGTAGGTCTAAAACAAGCAAAGCCAAAAGCTTACATACTACTAGGGTTCAAGACACAAAGGTGGCAGAAAAACTGGCTCAGGGCGCTCAAGCACCTGCGAGCGCGTACAAGCGCATGAGCATTCGGGCGTGCCGTAGGCGCCTAGCGAGCGCCTATCAAGCGCATGGCGAGCGCTTAAGGGCACTTAACGAGTGCACCCTACTAGAGATGCAAGAGAAAACATCAACAAGGGCTTAGCGCTCGAGCCCTTAAAGGGCGCATGACGAGCAGAGCTCACTAGAAGAGCAAGGGCAAGCCAGATAGTTCTAGCACTCGAGCGCTTAAAGGGTGCCTAAGGAGCGCTTACCCAGCGAGCGAAACCTACTGAGAAGCACACCACAAAGCCAGCGCTTGAGCGCCTGTCAAGCGCTCAATGAGCACTAAGACAGCGCTCGAGCGCTGAGGAAAAAGGCCAGGAAAGGTTTAAAGGAGGAGTCATGCGACAAGATGATAAAAAACAAACCATCCCAACCAAAATAAACAACTACCAATCAAATTTAAAGAAACAGATAAAATAGACACTTGAAGGTTTTGTCTAGACACCCAGAAATCGCCAATTACATTTACACCATTTTTGTCTTTTCCATTTTTGTCCATTTTAAATCCCCTAAATATCATGCCAAACAAAATGATATGGTAAGAATATTGCAAAGGGTGGCATGTCACCATAGCCAAATAAAGTTAAAAACACTTGTTCATCATTGAACTGATAGGATGTATTCACATGGGAAAACTAGTTGATTCATGAATCAGTGGGAAATACAGAAGGTTAAGCAGCAGAAGAACCAGCAATCAGAGATTGAGTAGTCTAGTCTCATTTTCTCATGCTAGCAGCACCACATGGCTAATGCTAGCAGCACCAGCTGCTTTACCAGTAATAGCCGCCTGCAAAGATGCTTTTATCAAGTTGGATGATTTGAAGTAGGTGCTCATCCATTGTCAAGTCGCGCAGGCTATAATGTGGACGCTAGTATGGTTGGAAGAATAATACAAAAGATTTCCCAATATGTTTGTTCTTTGTGCGATGGTGGCATGCTTTTACAATGGGTATGACTTGTTATGGTAACTGATGTTACCCATCACTGCAAGGCAACTGGGCTTCACATATAGACTGAAATATTGTTTGTGTATTCATTGGGCATACGATGCATATGTACAAGCCAATAGAAGTGCTTGCATTCTCACTGTGTTTTGTGAGGTATATTCGTACATACATGCTTTTATTCATCTTTCCATAACTAGTATGTACTGCACTCCAATATTGCTTGTATTGTCAGTGGATTTTGTTAGGTAAATTTGTACACGAATTTTCAATTATTTGCAAAATTTAGATGTATATAATGGTGGACGTATTTTATTTGACAACTTTAGATATCATGACCAACATGTAATTAACAATGTCAACAAATCCTTCTGATTCTGATTCTTATTCTTCATCCGATGATGAACAAATAGCAATTGTACTTACTGTCACGCTTGCCCAATACTATAAAATGTATATTGGCCAACGGATGTGCTGTACGTCAATGTTGCAGGGGCATGACTATGTTCTTGAAGTCATTAGTGGACATGAAAGTAGGTTGGAGGAAAATTTTCAGATGGAACCTAATGTTTTTTTTTGGGATTTTGTGAATTACTTAAACAACATACGGGACTGTCTAATTCACATTATTTAATTGTAGAGGAACAATTGTGTATTTTTTTGCTAACAATAGGACAAAATGAAAGGAATCGGGTAGTGCAAGAGCGATTTCAACATTCTGAGCATACAATTTCAAAGTACTTCAACCGCGCTTTGAAGGTGGTCTGTAAAGTCGCACCTTTGATCATTTGCCCTCCGTCATTTGAGGAGGTCCCCATCCAAATAAGAAATAACCCAACGTACTAGCCATTTTTCAAGGTATATTATGAACTATTACTTTCAATTCAAAAAATGGGTATTGGCAATCATGATACCGACGCATGGGTAATAAGATTGTATTAGAGCGCTTGATGGGACACACAAGACTGCACGCGTCTCGACCAGCCAACAAATACCTTATCGTGGTACACACATAACCACAACTCAAAATGTCATGGCGGCTTGCTCCTTTGATGTGAAATTCACGTACATTTTGACTGGGTGAGAAAAATGTGCGAATGACTCATGTGTCTTCTTAGAGTGTCTCAACAATCCAGCAATGGGGTTTCCTATGCTTCCTCACATATTTTTTCATAATTAGTGGTTGTAAATACAAGCTTTTTTTTTCATTTAGATGTCTAAAACTTGAAACTTGTAAGAAAATATTACGTTGTGGACTCTAGGTATACAAACATGCTTGGACACTCGTCATTGCGAGATGTCATCGAGTGGTGCTTTGGAGTTTTGAAAGCGAGGTTTCCCATTTTGTCTAAAATGGCACCCTACCCATTAAAAAAGCAGAAGTGCATTCCAACGACTTGTTGTGTGGTTCATAACTGGATATGGACAAATGATTTGAATGACAAGTTGTTCATTGAAGCTATCAATGATGCCAGTAGACCGTCAACTTCCAAAGGAAGTAGCGGCACGAAGAGTACCACCGGTAATCCTATTGAAGTTGACATAAATCCGTCACAACTATGGTGCATGGCGACTATTCGTGATGAAATAGCAAGGCGAATTTGGGCTTCTGTTAGTAGGCGTTGACCTTATGTTTGTAATATAATTTGGAAGTAAAATATGTTCGTCGTATGTTGCAATAATCGTACATTTGTGTTCAATACATTTCCATAGCATTGTATTGGTCTGTTTAAATTTCACATTGTTTTGTTTTTCATAATTTATGTTAATTATACATATGTCGTTTCCATTTATGTTATTTTTGGTTAATTTTTTTGTTATATCCTCCAATCTAATATATCTGTGGTTTTTATGTTTTATTGTAGGTATGATGTACATTGAATATAGTGGGCTTCAATGTACACGTGGTGAAGGGCAAATGTGGGTGTTCCTGGGGAGGACAAAACGAAACAATGGGAGGCCATTTTTTTGTTGTCTAAGAGGGTACGATCATGATCATGCATTCATTTGGGTGGACGAGTACAATTTCTTTCGATATCCACAATTGCCGGTAAGACGAGATGAAGCAAAGCACTACTACGTAGTTGTTGTGCATGCAATTGTATTTTATGTTTTATAGTCTTCTTCTTGTTATTCATAATTCTTTTTAAGTATGTACTAGATTAGCTTATGACTCCCTAACTACGTTACGGGATATATTTGTCACGCCCCAAACACCAGGGTAACGCGAAGGCCCACCAAATAACATTTTAGAAAATAAGATTTGGAATTGGAAATCCATCAACTCAAAGATATACATCATTTGGATAAAAATTCACACAGTTCAATTCTCATAAATATAAAACATGCAGTCTCATACATGAATAAATATATCGCCTCAAGGTGTACAAAACTAGCCTTTTGAAATAGGCATCACATGTATAAGTACGTGTCCAAAACAAGAAAACTACAGCAAACTCTCCATCACCACGAACATCTAGGTCAACTCCATATGATCACCTAAAAATATTTTTATAGCAAAATCCTACACCGTAAGCCGAAGTCCAATAGAAAATAGACAGTAAAACTGTAAAACAGGCTATGCAGTCATCTGGTGGGAGCTAACTCGACCACGAAAGCCAAAAAGGTTTTCTCTCAAAACCACAAGTTTTCCATCTGAAAATCATCATTTTGATCCTTGAAACTATGCATATCATCCTAACAGATATCATGCTATAGTTAAGGGAAAGCAGTAAAAACACAGAAATCTCTACTCGGATCACACAGCCGAGGAGAAAGAGATAAAATGTAATCCTATGTACCGACTCCACCACACTGACAAAAGTAACAACTATAAACTTCTGCCCATTACCCTAGTCACCACTCAAAGCCTGCTCGGTAATAACAAGTTCTATACGAAGTTACGACAACGACGCCATTAACGGAGGCAACCAACTCAATTTATGGGGATTAACTCGAAAGTCCAGAGCACCTACTCTTAATTTATCAGACCGAAACCCAAGGGTTCAAAGCACCCACATATCGCCATTCACGGAGGCACCCGACTCAATTTACGGAGATTAACCCGAGGGTACAAAGCACCTATGTTACGCACGTTTTCGAACTTCCATCGAGGAGCAATGTAAGCCGACATCCACATACCCACTGCCACGGTACATCTATGAAAAATATTTAAAAATCCAACCGTAGTTCAAACTATGAAAATCCGTAAAACAGTTCTACATCGCAGGTATAAAAGAGATCCAATCCATTCATATGGAAATCAACAAGCATGTAGCAACAAATTTTCAACAAAACTGTGACTCAACTCTAAGGGTTAGCTCCAAACCTCCACAAACATGTTTTTCATAAAAACACCTCGTTTTCAAACCTCCTTTTGAAAATCACGGATCTCAACACATCTGGATTATGTATAAAACCAAGAAAAGGCGTAAAATCCACTTTTTAAGTTTTAACCCAAAACCAAGGTTTAAAACACGAAAATCACATTTAATGCATTTCTATCCGGTGAAAGCAAGTATAATTACATACAATACCCTTTAACAGCAGTAGTATCTAGAATCCTACCTCAAAGAGCTAAAAGCTCAACACCTCAAAATCCAACCTCGTGGTAACGAGAATTCGTCCGGATGGATACGAAGCCCACGTTGGCGACAGCAAGGATCTGCTATCCAACCACAAAAAACTAAGCCCGGGCCCTCCCGAAAGCTAGAGAGAAGGTAGAGAAAAGGTGGAGAGAGAGATTTGCTTGAAAAAGATATTTTGAGTCTCTAAAAAGATATTTGTTCTGCTTATTGAAATTCGCGCCTAAGACCCACCGCTCGAGCAGACCCCTTGTCGACATAGGCCCTGCCACACCACCGCTCAAGCGCCCAAGAACCGCTCGAGCGGTCACCTCTCGGACCACCACTCTGCCACTAGCCCTGCCACACCCACCGCTCAAGTGGTCGTCACTGGGAGAGAAACTGAAAAAAAGCAACAAAGCCAAACCCCCCCGCATGCATAACATGTATAACACCTATACAAAATATGCTGTTCTACAACTGAAAACATAAACCATATACCAAGAGATACATATATGGAAAGGAAAATGTCAACATATATTAATATCTCAAAAAGAGACGGGTCCGGGTCTCACAATTCTCCCACTTAAGGAATTTCACCCCCGAAATTCGCAACAAGGTCATGAGGTAAATAGGTCTGGGTATCTAGCACGCATCTCAGACTCAAGCTCCCATGTCGCTTCCTCAACCCCGTGATGAAGCCATAGACCTTGACATAAGCAATTGTTCTGCGCCGTAAGACCTGCTTCTTTATATCAAGAATCCTCACTGGACGTTCCTCGTAAGTGGCATCCTCATCAACTCGCAGCTCAGCCCAATCTAACACGTGAGATGGATCAGGCTCATAAAAACGTGGAACACGTCATGCACTGATGCTAACTGAGGTAGCAAAGCCAAATAATAAGCGACCTCTATAACTCTGTCTAAGATCTCAAAAGGCCCAATGAAATGCAGCGATAGCTTCTCGCTACGACCAAACCTCATCAAACCTCTACGTGGCGAGACCTTCAGAAACACATGATCCCCCACTGCAAACTCCAAAGGTCGTCTCCTCTGATCTGCATAACTTTTCTAGCGGCTCTGTGCCGTTAAAAGGTGTTGGCGTATCACTGTAATCTTCTGTTTCATCTCTCGCACCATGTCGGGTCCCAAGACTGTGGTCTCTCCCACATTTGTCCAACACATGGCCAATCTACACGGTCTACCATACAAAGCCTCATACAATGCCATTCCAATACTGGACTGATAGCTATTGTTGTATGCAAACTCTGCCAACGGTAGATGATCCTCCCATGAATCTCTGAAATCAAGGACACAAGCCCTCAGCATATCCTCTAGAATCTGTATAGTCCGCTTAAACTGGCCATCCGTCTGGGGGTGAAAGGCAGTACTAAACATCAAGTTCGTCCCTAAAGCCTCCTTAAGAAACAATAGACACTGGCACTCCATGCAACCGGACTATCTCTCTGACATACAAGCTATTCAGTCTATCCACTCAGTCTTTCACGCGGATGGGGAAAAAATGTGCAAGCTTCGTCAACTTATCGACCACAACCCATACGGCGTCGTGTCCCCTAGGTGACCGAGGAAGTCCTGACACAAAGTCCATTGTGATGTGCTCCCACTTCCACTCTGCAATCGGTAACAGCTGCAACAAGCTCGTCGATCTCTGGTGTTCCGCTTTCACCTTAGGTAAGGCACCGAGAGACAAATTGGATCACGTCTCTCTTCATTCCCGTCTAACAGAACTGATGACGTAGGTCATGATACATCTTCGTGCCTCCAGGATGCACTGCAATGTGAGAATGCTGACACTCATGTAGTATATCAGCACGACATGACTCTGGCACAAATAGTCTCCCCACTAATCTCAGACTCAGATCTGAACCCACAACCCATCCTGCTGTATTCTCTCCACTAGCAGCACGATCTCGTATCATCTAAGCCTCCTGGTTCGTTTGCTGGAGCTCTAGCACACGTGCTATCAAAGCTGGTCGAGTAACTACTGAAAACAAGGTGGCACCCGTCACTGTCTCTCCAAGACACAGATCAAACTCCCCAATCTCTCCAAGCACGTCCCACTCACGCATAGCCACAGAAGGTAACGACCCATGAGATCTCCTACTGAGAGCGTCTTCCACAACGTTGGCCTTCCTCGGCTGGTACTGCAAGTCGAAATCATAATCCTCCAACAACTCCATCCACCGTTGTTGGCGCAAGTTCAGGTCCTTCTGTGAAAATAAGTATTTTAAGCTCTTGTGATTGGAGAAAACCTCGAAGTGCTCACCATAAAGATAGTGACGCCATGTCTTCAAAGCGAAGACCACGACTGCCAATTCCAAGTCGTGTGTCGGGTAGTTCTTCTCGTGCGTCTTCAACTATCGAGAACCATAGGCTACAACCTTTCCTTCCTGCATCAGAACACAGCCTAAATCGTCGTGTGATGCGTCACAATATATTGTATACCCCAAGCCTTGCTCTGGAATGATCTACACTGGAGTGCTAGTCAACCTCATCTTCAGCTCCTGGAATGCCAACTCACAGGACTCATTCCAAATAAACACAACTCCCTTCCGCGTCAGATGTGTCAGCAGTGCAACAAGTCTCGCAAAATCCTTTACGTACCACTGATAGTAACCTGCTAAACCCAGAAAATTGCGAATCTCAAAGACGCTCTTCGGTCGCTCCCAACCAGTCACAGCGTCTGTCTTCGACGAGTCCACTGATACCCCGTCTGACGACACGATGTGTCCAAGAAACCTCACCTCAGACATCTAGAACTCACACTTTTCAAACTTCGCGTACAAGCGATGCTCTCTCAAAGTCCGTGGCACGATCCGCATGTGATCCTCGTGTGCCTCCCTAGTGGGTGAGTATATAAGTATATCATCCACAAACACCACCACAAAACTATCCAGATAAGGATGGAAAATTCGGTTCATCAAACTCATGAACGTAGTTGGAGCGTTCGTCAGACCAAACAACATGACTAGAAACTCGTAATGACCATAGTGAGTCCAAAAGGCAGTCTTCGCCATGTCCTCGCCCCTAATCCTTAACTGGTGGTACCCCTATCTCAAGTCAATCTTCGAGAAGCAGCTCAAACCCTTCAACTGATCTAACAAATCATCTGTCCTCGGCATCAAATACTTATTCTTCACTGTCACCTGATTCAACTTCTGGTAGTTGATACACAAACGCAAAGATCCATCATTCTTCTTCGCAAAAAGAGTAGGAGCTCCCCACGGCGAAGTACTCGGACGTATAAACCCCCTGTCTAGCAACTCCTGAAGCTGTACCTTGAGTTCACGCAACTCAGCGGGTGCAAAACGGTAAGACGATATAGATAAGGGAGCAGCTCCGGGAACTAGATCAATGGAGAACTCCACCTCACGGCTCGGTGGCAACTCAAACAGATCGTCATGAAAGACATCTGGGTAGTTGCAAACCACCAGAGGTAACTCCCCTCGAACCCTAACCTCCTCATCCAACATAAGGGCTGAAAAGAGGAAACCCAGGTTTCCCTGGTTCCGCATAGCGCTCGGCATCATCATCAAACCCTCATCCTGGTCTCCCACAAAGAAAAAATAATCTCCCGCCAGTGTACAAATTGTTACTCTTCATCGATCGCAATCGATAAAGGCATGATAGGTGGTCTTCCAATCCATCCCTAGGATGACATAACACGTGGTCATGTCTAGAATAATAAAGTAGAACTCTAAACAACGACCGACGACCTCCAACACGTATGATCTACAGACTAGACTCAACGTCACACTCCCACTAACTGGGGTCTCCACGCTCAAAGTACTACCCAACCAGTCCATTTTCAGCCCCAAAGCAGATGCAAAGGCAAATGATATAAACGAATGTAATGCTCCCGTGTCGATAAGGACACTGGCCCATGATCTATAGACTAGAAAAGTACCTCTGATCATGGAGGTGGTAATTGCGACATCGGGCACGACCGATGCTCTGGATGAACTGGGATCTGCAAGAACATAAGCTCTGGCCTGTCCACTGTGACCCTGAACTGTAGACTGTCTGCCCGACTGTACTGAAGCGCCCCCTTCAGCAAACCGAGATAACTGATGTCCCTGGACAGATGGAGTACCTGCTCCAGCGGTACTCCGCATGCTCCCTCCTCTGGGGCAATCTCTACGGATGTACTCAGACTGGTCGCACTCAAAACATATCACTGGCCCCCTTCCCTATGCCTGCGACTACGATTGTGCCTGAACAGGCGTTGGACTCAGACATTCTGCCGCATGATGCCTTGGCTGTTAGCATTTGTAACAAACAGGCTCTCTACGCTCTGACCTTCCCGTTGAAGCTACGGGAGACATGGATGCAGAAGGCTATGGTGCATACGACCCCACCAGATGAGAACTCAGACCAGATGTTCGTCGGCGCTTGTTCTCTTTGCGTCCCTGACTCTGTGTACGTCCCCCGTCCTGCTGACTCCGACAGTCTCTGTCTCTGTGCATCTCATTCAGAGTATCTTCCACCTTTATAGCCATCTGTACCAACTTTGTAAAGACTTGCGCCTGAAATGTCGTCACTTTATCTCTGATAGCGGGCCTCAAACCCCTCTCGAACTGCTTCACACGGAACTAATCAGTGGGCACAATCTCCTGTGCAAACTGGAATAGGCTAGTAAACTCCTCCTCATACTCAATCACTGTTATCATCCTCTGTGTCAGAAAAAGAAAATCCTCTCTGTAGCGATCCCTCAACGTCACCGGAAAATATTTCTCCTGAAATACCTTCATGAATGCCTCCCAAGTGCCTCCCACTGTGGTCTTGGTGAACTTCCACCACATGTGAGCACTCCTCCTCAGCTGGAAGGCAGCAAATGTAATCGGCAGGTCATCCTCCTCTATCTGAAGCGTGTCCAGAATCCTGGTAACCAGCTCCAGCCACTTAGTGGCTACCGTGGGGTTGGGATCCCCATAAAACGTAGGAGGGTCCAGACGGCGAAACTCACGTATCGCAACCGTCGCCCTTGGTACAGGTACACTCTCCCTTCCCCTAGTGGCCTCAGCCAGTTGCCGGATGCAGCCGACCATCTCACGCAATAGATCTCCCTCGCCAACAGGTCCTTGGGGTGCATCAACATCCCCAACATCTAGGACTGTGTTAGCCCAAGGGCTCTTTAATTTGATTTTGATGATTTTTATAATTTATTTTCTAAGAATAAATATTTTTAAATGG
>JAOTRH010077593.1:0-17432 GCA_034768845.1 Heliamphora exappendiculata
ATGTTGCTTAATTTAAAAGATGTGCAAAAATAGAATATTAAGGAAATTTTCGTTAGTTAGTTATTGTATAGGACTAAATCTGTAGAAAAAAATTTTATAGAACTAAAACTCTATTATTAATTGATAATAAAATTTTCGTTTAAATTTCTCTTGAATTTATGATAGAATAAGAAAAAAGCTTTGCTGTTTGAGAAAAAAAGAGAAAGAAAGAAAAGACACACACACACACAAGTGAAAGAAATTTAATTTTGCTTTGTTGAGAGGACAATAAGCAGATTATGAACAAAAAAAAAAGAGTTTAAGAAAATATTTTTTGCTTATTTTTCTCAAGACAAAAAATATGTACAAAGAATTTTGTTTGTCATTACTTTTTTTTTCCCTGACAAGTCCAAGAACCATGGAAACGTACTGAATTAGACACTGATAAACATGATGCATGCAAAAAACAAACAAATAAATTTAAAAATAAAAAGTTGTCGCGCTGTCCGGCTTCACTTTTATATTTATTCTTTTCATTTTTTTTATAATAATAGCATAAATATGTATTTATATAAATCAAATCAAATTAAAATTTTATCACAATTAATTATGACCGACATCATGTATTTACATATTTTCAAATATTTTTACCTATTAACAATTATGCAATTTACTACCATAAATTCATATATGGTATACATGTGTTTATTTAATATGGAATAGTGTTGATATGTTATAACTATTTTTTTAATATAGAATTAATTTTTATAATTATGAATACATAGCATGTATGTATTTGGTGAGTACAACATATCAACATGTTAACGTGACGTTCTCTACTCACCGAATAACTTCTTGATTCGGAGTGAAAATGAGAGAAATATATAATGCATGCGACAAACATGCTTACTCAATATCTTGGAATATTGATAGATGAAATTATAAAAGTTAAGAAAAATTATTTTTTGACGTTAGACAAATAGGAGAATTAACCTAAAGGAAGGACAAATAATACAAAGATGAAGGGATAAAATAGAATAGAATTGGAGGGGTATGTAATACAATAGTTTCTACACATTTTTTAAAATAATATTATAAGAGTATGAATAGAATTATATATATGATGAGATTTTCAATTCATATTTGGTATGATAGATTAAATGACGGGAAAAACTTGTATAGTTATTGTTTTTGGCTATTGTATAACATGTGAAAATATATAATTTGAAATATGATAATAATAACATTAATATTAGATTAGATTATTTTGTATTCTATAAGGTCTGTATTCTTATTACTAGCGGTTGGCACATATGTGTATGTGAAAATGTATATTTAAAAATTAAAATAATTATAAAAAATTAAATAGAAAAATAATTTAAATTTTAAATTATGAGTAATTATAATTTTAAAATTAAGCGAAGAGAAAATTTTTGATGGGTATTTTGACAAAAATAAAAGTAACTAAGGATATTTTTAGTAACAAAAAAATCTACATAACTTCATTTTAAGAAGAACACCAAATGTGTACTCTACTTTTGTGTACTGAATTTTGTTATTTATTTTATTCATTAATAAAAGTTGTTAATTTTTAATTTAATAAGAATTTTTATGAGTAATATTTGCAATGTATTATTTATTTAATATTATGCATCGATATTTTTTATTCTATATAGTAGATGATCTGGTGTGTAGAGTTCAACTTATATATATATATATATATATGATTAAATTATCAATTTTTATAGAATATAAATTTTTATTCACAGTCTTAGATATAATTGGATATACCATTGGTAGGACTATAGCACAATATTTCATTATGTATGTTTTAATTGTAGAGAATATATAATTCTAACTCGATGTGTTAGTACATTTGTTGTGTTTTGAATAGGACCGCCTAGGAGCAATTATTTTTCTATTAATTGTACAAAATAATTAGGGTAAATTACACTAACCTCCCACAATGTTTCTGATAAAAATAAAAACACCCTATCTGTTTTCTTAAATAGTACTGTCCTCTTCTCTGATTTAATTATCTGTATCAAACTAATTCAACCGTCAAACTTCCGTTGACTTACCCGAAAAATGTTAATTTTATCTAATTCATTACTGATATTCCCATTTTGTCCTTACCCTCCTCTCTCCCTCTCTCTCCTATTTTAGTTTCATCTCTTTTATCAAACAACAGCCCAGACAAACCTCTCTTTAGAAGACTTTCCCCTCTTTCAAACTTATGTTTGAAATTTGAATACAAAGGGAGGTAGAGATAGATAAAGAGAATGAGAAAGAACGAACGCAGTAAATTTCCTATAATTGCATAATTTTCTTTTTCACACTATATCTACATATAAATATTGAAGCTGCATGACTCGATATTTTCCCTCCATTACCAGCAATGTTAATCGTTGGTTTACGCCGATTTTCACAAAAAACACGTCGCATCTTTTCTGGGTTTCCATGGATATTTTTTCTTGCTTCTCTAGGATTTGTTGTAGAGTCTTGAAGTTTAGATTTCTGTTTATGTTGGGTCAATTTCTAATTTTTTCAAGAAAATTGAAAAAAAATGTGCGTGAAAGGTTTTGTTGAATGAGGAATTGCTTCCGCCGTTGCAGGGTGTTTGACTCACCCGCAACGGTCGCCTGTTCCTTGCGTTGGGCTAATCACTGTTGGGATCCAGATTTGCAGCAAGACGGTGTCACAGCCTTATTCTTCGCCGTCTCTGCGACCGTTCTGGGCAAAAACCTGGCAAAGGCTTTATCCAGTATCCGCCGTTAAGATCCAAATCGTGCAGTAAGAGAGATCATCTTTTTTTAGGGTTAAATTTGTAAAGGGTTAAATTGTTAAATTGGCAAAGGCTTTACCGAGATCATCTTTTTATTAATTTATGTTTTTGTCAAAAAGTTAGGGGAGGTCAGTGTAATTTACCCAAATAATTAATATCACATTATTATTATGAGTATTTATACTCTTATTTTTAAAATAATTAATAAGTATATTTTGTAGTGTTTATTATTTTGATTTTAAAAGAATGGGATCTTCTATACGCCAATAAGCTCATTAAATTGAATAACGACAATACATATATAGTGAATATTAATTATTAACAGAATTCACATCTCGGTATAAGAATTGATTATGTCAAACCTTACAGATAGATTTTTTATTTAACATATCAAATAAGTACAAAGTCTTGAAAAGATTATAAGTGATCCATTAAATAAAATCACGAGCAATTTAATTGAATTGACGGGTATCTTTAATTTCACTCTAACAAAAATGCACTTTCAGCGACCCAAGAAAATTCGTCGGCTAAAGCCTAATTGGGTCGGTAAAAGTTTTTGGCAACGAGAAATAGTGCGTCGCCAATCCGTCGGCAAAAGTGTGTTGAGAAAAGGTTTTGCCAATGCGTACCCCACGCATCGGCAAAAAGTGATAGATTTGGCGACACAGTTGTACGTCGCTAATACATTGCATCGGCAAAAATAATAGATTTGGCCACATAACTATGCGTCGCCAATAAGTTAAAAGCATTGTCGTCAATACAAAGTTCGTCGGCAAAATAACATAAAAATTGGGTAGATTTAACACTTTTACCAATGTTATAGTTGTCGACAAAAGTAATTATAATATTTTTAATCTTAATATTTTGCCAACATAAATATATGTTTCGTTAATGGTAAACTTTTTTCGATATTTTTATTCATTGCCATATATATATATATATATATATATATATATTTGTTGTTTTCACAAAAAAATTTTTTATTTTTTATTTGACTTAAACATAACTTACATTTTTCTGTAATATATCATTCAAACTCATTAAAAAAATCATAAACACATAATATGTAAATTCATTTCACATACATTCCATTCAAATCAACATAGAGTTTATATATCCAAATTTGAAAGATAATCACCAATAATGAACATTTCTAAAATCCAAAAATAATTGGGTGAAAAATTATACTTTGTTAGATTATTTTCAACAAAGAAATTAGAAAGGTAAAGGAATAAATAATATTTAGAACAGGTCATCTATGAACAAAAATAAACCAAATTTTTTAATATAATTTTGTATAGATTTGTCTTCAATGGCATATTCGTGTTTGGAAAACACGAAAACCCTTTCTTATAAAGAAGATACAAAAGATTTTTCACAAATCAAAAGCAACATAAAAGTAAAAAAAATTTCAAATGTTTTATAGAAGAAATTTTTCATTTTCGGTAAGCTTAACAAGAAGACATTTTTCCAATAGTCTTGGATTCAAAAGCCGTTTCAAACTTGTGCTGATAGTGAGGAAACTACCAATTCTCTATAAGATCATAGTGTTTATAACTAGAAGGTAAGAACAATTGTACAGCATATTTCTTGTGAACTAAAAAACAAACAGAATTACCAACTTAAAAAAATAGAATTAGCAGCTAAAGAGATTAAATCAACAAGTTTTGTCAAAAAAGGATCTCAAATCAAAGCTAAATAGTGCTTCTACATTTCTTGTGAACTTAAAAAAAAAATAGCAATTTATATAGAATGACACACATTCATGTATAAGTAACAAATTGTATTTCTCATATAATTTACATAATAAAAAAATTTAGAACAACTATTATCACACAAAAATCAGCCTCAATTCAATTTCATATAACAACTCACCTCGTTTTGGCTCAATTCCAAAACAATATATAATGGCAACTGTTTGATACATCTTTCCATTAATTATTCATGAGGGAAAAAAAATTACATTGCCAATAATAAGAAAGTTAAATTGATTTACATAAAAAAACTACTTTTAACTTTTATAAATGCATCCATACATGCTAAATTCAAAAATGGAGAGCAGAAGTAGCAGCAGCAGATAGAAGATAGAAGTGAATGTGATTGTTTGTGTATTCAAAGATAAAGGAATGAGAAAAAAACGCAGATAAAGGGATGAGAAAAAAAATGTCGTTCAAAACTATATCTGTGTATTCGAAGAAAAAAAACCCAGATAAAGGGATGATAACATGCATCATTGGCGCTGTATGTATATATTTGTGTATTCGATGATAAAAAGGATGAGAAAAAAAAACACCAAGCAGCAGCAGACCGAAGCAAATGTGACTGACCTACTAGTAGAAAACGCAGAGCAGCAGCAGACAAAAAACACGTTGATTTTTTTTGTGAAAAAATAAAACTTAGCTTAGGGCTTTTAATCGGGAAACAATGAAAAAGAGGTAGAAGAACACATACCAATAGTGAGTGGGGAGGGAGAGAGAAATGGAAAGGGAAAGAGGTAGAAGAACACATACCTCTATTGTTGATCTGTCTGGTTTGCTTGATTAGAAGAAAATCGATCAGTGTTGTTGCCCGATTGGAAGAGAAATCAAATCAGAAGTCGATCTGCGTTGTTGATGCGATTGGAAGAAGATTGATCGATGGAAGAGAAATCAATCCAGACGTCGTGGAGTTCTCTTTCTTTAGGCTTTTCTAGTGTAGATACACCAAATAGCTAATGGTGTGGAGTTAGCGATGTTAATGTTGCATCGGTAACTCAATTAGGTCTTTCCGAGAAAAAAAAATTGCATTGGCACCTAAAAGGCTTTTCTTTCTTCGATGAACAAATCAACGTTGCCAAAAAAATCTATTTTTGTCAATGTGTTTGCCGTCGCCAAAGAAGCAAACTTTTTTGCCAAAAGTTTAGCAAATTGGCGCGCTAAAAAGGGTTACGCGCCAAAGCAATTGCCAATGTACTCACACCCTTCGTCGCCAAAAGTAGTCTGTTAGCAATGCATTTTCTAAATGTTGTCGCCAATAGTGCATTTTGTTGTAGTGTCTTAACATGGATATATAAATAAGTATTTAATAATATCGAGCTTGAAATTAATTTATGAAATAGGATCGATAGTGTAATTATAATTCTTTAGTAGTATGAAGAATTTAATTCGGATTGAATTATATTTTTCTAATTACATAAGAATCCCGAATCTTATTTATTTTTAAGGTCCTTATCGTAACCTATTAATATGCACCTAAATCTCTTTGACAGTTAGGATTTTCGGTGTTCACATTATGTCAAAAGAGAGCTAGTCAAGTGCGAGTGTTTAAGAGTCTCAAAAATTAGAGTCAATACTCTGTTAGTGACCAATCATACGGGAATACGTTAGAAAATTTGAGGTGTTGTCCAGTTCCTACTTCTGTGCATTTATTCAACAGTTTTCTGTTCAAATGCTAAGACAAGATCAAATAAGATAGATCTCGAAAATATAATCTTTATTTCTCGATATAGCTAGGTTTTAATCGGGTTCTTGTTTTTTTGTATAATTTCTATTGAGTTGAGGGAGCCCTCACACTTATATATTGAACATTACTTTTCTACTTAGCCAAGTAAAACACATGGTGTGTTCTGAGTTTGAACTATTTTGATATTGAATTTAAATTGTTTAAACTATAGTACTGTTTTGAAATTGAGTTTGAGGAAAATATGATATATTCAAGAAGTGGGGGATGACCTATTTTTTGCTATTTGTTAGAACTATTTTGAAATATTGTACTATGTTTTGAGATTGAATGTATGGTTAATTGTTGATGTTGTGATTAAAAAGTTCGATAATAGTAGGAATAGAAGCCATTGACAATGCCACATGCTTACTATGTTCCCAGATCGATAGAAATTTGTTTCACCTAATCTTTGAGTGTTCATTCTTTAGAGTAATATAATTACCTGTATCTCAAATACTACAATGTTCCTATGCTTTTCATGGTCTTAATCATTTCAGTGAGTTTAATTCGATTTACACACCTAATTCGTGTAATATATTTAATTGTTCAATCTCACAAAATAAGTGATGAAGGCTATGAGATTGAGCACGATGGTAAACTCATTACTGTTTTTTTTTTGCTCCGAACTATTGTGAGTTCCTTACTAGTATTATTTTTAGTTAGTTTGCTCTTTTTATATTAACTTTTGTAGTTCAATGGCAAAAAAAACTTGCACAAAAGCCGAACTTGATAAAGTGCGAATTGACTGAATCAATTTTGCTTTAAAGAATATATGATTCTGATGTCTCTTCAATTTTACTTTAGATGTGAGATTTCTATCCTTAGAAAGTATAAATGATTTCATTGCTTCAGCATAGAAACAACTTATATGTGTGTCATACATTTTGAAGAGCATAGTGAGTGATACTTTAGATGAAAGTTGCCATACGGTTTTATTGATTTTCATTTTCAATATGAGGTCAGGTGAATTGTTTTGCTATTGTTTTCTCTTTTTGCCAGTATAAATAATAAATATGACAACATCAAATGAGATACTTCCTTTTGAATGGGCCAAGTACTACGAAAGTAAAAAAAAACGAGCAAAATGGGGCACCTGCACATACAATGGAGAAACATGAATAGTGGATTATTGTAAAAAAATTAATTTTTATTAGAACAATGACTTGTACAATGATATGTGGAGTGAACTTTACATTTTATAATCTGAATATTTTGTAAATGTTCAAGGATTAATTCAACACAATTACTTTTTTTATATTAGCTATTCCTTTTTTATTTGGATTTCTGATTGTTTGTACTCGATTTATATATTACATGAACAAAGTTGAAATTGAAAGTTATTATATCACGGTTTTGAACTTTTTCATCTCAGTTTTTGATAGTTATAAACCGTGATTGATAGAATTTTACATCTCAGTTTTTTCGCCGTATTCCATCACAGTTTTTGACCATGATGACAAGTATTTTTATCTCGGTTTTTTACTTAGATTAAAAATATATTCAATCACAGTTTTTGACCGTGATTAAAAAGTGTCGACTTTTAATCTTGCCCGAAAAGATCTCAATTTTCTAACCAAGATCGAATCTATAAGATAAACCGAGATATATTACAATGAATGTAGTAGTGATTTTTTTTATATAACTTTTGGTTTTAGTTTATAAAATAATTTTAATCTAACATAATTAATTGATCAATGTTGCACATTTATTTTGAATATTTTTCAACTAAAGAATTAAATCAATTAATGATTTCAAATATTTTTTTTATTAAAAAATCGCTACAAAAAATAAATTGAGCATTCCCTCATTTTGCACTTCACGTCGAATTTGAAGTCATAAAATATATTTTTTTGTTAAAATTTATCAAGAATCAACCAGTATTAATTATATATTTTGTTTCTAAAGCAAATTTTTTTTATAAACCCTAGAAATAGACTAAATAAAGTTACTTTAATCATGTACGATAACTTGAATTAAGGTGATATGTATGAATAGAAATGGCACATGGGCCCAATATTGGGGAGAAGTGTGTAATGCATATCCTAGTAAGTAGGGGATTAAAAAGTAATAGAATTTCAAATTAGTGTAAAGTCGCACAACAAATTATTAGAACAGTAATTTTTTATAATTTAAGAAATTTAATATTCTTAGTTTTTGTGAATTTGATGATATATTTTTATCTTATTTCCTATTGATTTGATTTTTTAAAACAAAATGACAAGAAGCCAATTTCATGATTAATGGAGTATAAACTGGTTTTAGTTATTTAAATTTTAAAAATGGTATCTAACAATTGTGCAAATCTATTTTGAGTCCTTAGAAAAATTAAACATATTAAAAAAAAAAAAACTCTTCAATATAAAAGTCAATCCTAATTTTCTAATGTGACAAACTCAAAATATCCCTCTCTTTGATTGTTTGTCTCTTGAATAATGGGATCAATCACACAAATCAACAATTTTTTACTTGAAGCTATATAAATTTATTTTGGGAGTGGATTGTAAATGATAAATGTAATTAATCTTTGTAACAATTAGAGAGTGAATTAATGACATTGCAGAAGCGTGATGGGCTTTTAACCTAATAGTCTTGAGTTCGAAACTTGGCTTTCATATAGAGAGTTGTTTCCATATCAATTTGTGACAAAATTATGTTGTCACAAAATATTTTTATTTGTGACAAAATAATATTCACCACAATTTATATTTTTTTGCTAGAAATTTGTCACCTAATCATTTTGTGCGAAATATATTTTAAATTTTTTTTGTGATGAAAGGGTTCTCAGAGGATTTGAACTTCCCTCTGGATTGAAAGTTAAACTTCTAAAAACCTCTTGCGTATGGAATTGGTGTCCCTGATTCTACTCTAAACACTCATGCAGCCCTTCTAAGATGTAAGGTGGGCAACTTACCTTTGAAGTACCTTTTTCCCCTGCGAGCATTAGTCCAAGCCTTGCTAGAAATTGAGACCCCCAAATTGACAAATATAAGAAGAAACTGGTCTCTTGGAAGAGGAAGTACCTATCTATGGTTGGTAGGCTACAACTTATTAAAGCAACTCTATCCAATTTCCTAGATTATTATTTATCCTTGTATAGGATGCCTAAAGGGGTGATATCCCTAATAGAGAAAATTCGGAGGAGATTCCTCTAGGGGGATGGGGAATCTCAAAAGAAGATTCATTTGGTAGGATGGGAGAGAATAACTCAGATTAAGGAATATGGATGTCTAGGTGTGGTAGACATACGTGTGAGGAATGCTGCTTATTCGCTGAAATGGTGATGGGGGCTTAGCTGGGTCTATCCTGGCAATCTTGGTAGTGTTTTGGCATGATGGAAGGGGATAGAAGATGGAGGGATGGCCAAACAAATCTGGGTTAGCCTATGCTTCTATCTAGTCAATCTGGTTGGCTAAGAACATGAAGTTGTTCCTTTGCTGAGGGTGTTTGATGCTTCTTTGCAAGGGTTTTTTGTCCTTTAGATGCTATTCATCCTCATCCTTTTATAATATTCTTCTTTTGCCGATCACAAAAAAAAAAAGTTGCCTTGTAGTCTAAAGCTAGCCTTGATCCCTTACCCTTTTCTATGCATATGATTTCCATAATAATATTGAAGCAGTGAAGTGCCTGAAGTTAAAGAGGACAAAGAGAACCTAGGTTTTGGTGTAGGGGACAGTGGGTATGAGTTTTCTTTTGCTTGTGTTTTCTTTTCAGTAGGCTAGTGGCCTGCTATGCTATTTGTTCCTTCACCCCCAATCAGTTCCCTATTGTAGCTTGTTTGGGTTTTCACTTCCCTTCCTTGTGGTGGGTGGGTGATTTCTTTTACTCTTAAAAAAAAATTATTCATTGCAATGATTTTATTTTATTTTCAATGACGAAAATTTTATCACAAATGTTAAATATTTAGCAATAAATTTAATTTTTTCATCACAAAATGTCAAATTTTATCCGAGAAAATAAATTTTCATCACAACGTATTATCTCTGACGGCTCTATAGTGACGAAAATAGCAAGAATGTATTCTCATCTCAAATTATATTAACAAGAAAAGGCATATTTGGAGACGAAATAGATTTGTCATAAATGACCAAATTTGTTTACTGAATACGACTAATAATGAAATTTATCTATTTTGTGTGGTAGATGATGGAGCGAACAAAGATGAATTTAACTATTTGAATACTGTTAATAGTAAAATTTATTTGTTCATCGTGGCTAATGCTAGAGAAATCAAAGATAAATTTCACTATTCGAATACAACTAATAATGAGATTTATTTCTATTTTGTATAGCTTAGAGGTGTAAAAATAGCCCGAGTCCCGACAGGAGCCCGAAGCCCACTCAAAGTTCATCACTGTGCAGGCTCGACCGGGCCCGGCCCGAGGCCCGCCCACCCGTAGGCCCGCCCAAAGCTAGTTTTTTTTTAATTATATAATAAATTAATAAAGATGTATGCTTACAAAATAATAATTGTTGTTTGGTTACTTAAAATTCTTTATGAAAATTAAGTTTTAAACAAAGAAAAAAAAAGGGTCCTATGTTTGGTTGTTTTTTATTATTTTGAATTAAAAAGTTAAAAAACTTAAAATAGTAAAATTCTTCTTATAAATAAAATTTTTAAAAGATTAATAAATTTAAAATTTTATTATTTTAATTATTCAAGCTTATTGCATTTAATTGTTAAACTTATAAGTTATAATAAATTAATAAACTTATAATAATATAAACTATACACTTATAAATTAATAATAAATTTATAGTAAACTATTAAACAAATAAATTATATTTATATAATATAATAAAGTTGCAACTAGTTTATAGTTTAACTTAAAAATATATTATTTGTGGGGAGTAAATCTCCCCATGTTAGCAAATAGCCCAAAACATTTACATGCTTTTTCAGGAGAATATGAAAGTTGCATGTGCTTATGGAAGCTGCATGTGCCTCAATTTTTTATCGTGAATACTAGTTCACTGTCTTGTTCTGAGTGTCCGGCCAAACAAAAAGAATATCTAGGCGAGTCAGGGTTTAGTGGTGAAAATCAAGAGCTGGGCTCGTCGCCTATGCTAGGTTATGATTTTCGCTGAGAATCAAGAACTGAACTCGACACCTAGGCTAGGTTATATTTTTTACTGATGAACAAAAGTTAGGCTCGATCATCAGTAAACGAGGCTGATCCGTAAATCTTATTTATTTTGTGGGTTGGATGATCCGTTTAAACGAGAAAGATAACTATTTATCTTCCGATACTTTTTTTATTTAATTCTTACAAAATAAATTTTTAATTGGTGGCAAAAAAAAAGACCTTTGATGCTAAATTAAATTTAATATTAAGAGAAAACTAATGTAATACCTAGCTCCTCCTCTGCTGAGAGAGGGCTATATGTAGAGAGAGAGAGAAAGAGTCAAAAGAACAAAGAGAGAGAGAGAGAGAAAACTTCCTTATTATCCATGCACTAATAGTGGATGGGATAGAGACTGATATAAGTTTGACCCCAAAGAAATTTGGGGACATGGAGGGATTTACTCTACTGACATAGGGGGATTTACTATCCACATTATTATAATTTTAATATATTAATTTATAATATATAAATTAACTAATTTTAAGTTTATAATATAATATAATATAATAAATTTTAAGTTTATAATTTTAAAATTAAAATATTAATTACTACTAATAAAGTAGTAAATTGATATTATATTATAAATTTATAAATTAAATAACTATAAAAATAATAAAAATATAAATTAAATAAAAATAAATAAAACATGGTTAAAGCCCGCCTGAGGCTCATTCCGAGACTCAAGTCCTTTACTCCTAAGGTTTAAGTCGATCTTAAAAAAAAAAATCCAATCTAATTCGATCTAAAAATTTGACAATAACCCACCAAATTCGCACCGAACTTGATCCACTCAATTCACACCGGACTAGGTCGCACTGAACTAAAATTACGTAACTAATATAAGATTTATGAATTGAAAGTCGAGCCCGGAAGTCAAATCCATGGACATCTCTGTATGAATGCGACTCCCTATTACGATTTCCTTCTCTTTCCCCAACTCTCCCCCTTTCTGTCTCCAAATCGGCGCCCATATTCGTAAACACGGGAAAGGGAATCCACATGTCAAAGCCGAGAATTCAGAAAATCAAACAGATCAAGTAGCAATATGAAGAAGCTCCCTTTTCCTTGCTTAAATTGTTTCTCTTCTGCATCAATTACGTTGACCCTGAATCGAACCGAGCAGGGTATAATCCAAATCATCATCTTCTTCTTCTTCTTCTTCTTTTTCTTCTTCTCACACAAGATCTCCGTCGCCTGTATATCTTGTATTTTATAAAATTCATATAATTAAATTTTATTCATACATATTTAACTTAGACTGAAATCATTAATCTATAAAAGTTTAATACCATGTAAAATTTTATAATTATGAAAGTTTAGAATTTGTTTATAAATAAAGATTTTATAATTTTTATAAATTTGTGGAGTAAAGATATCAGAAGCGGCAAAAAAAATACTAAAAGTACTGCCGTGACCTTACCATGGAAATAAGATCGGTTTAAAGACTCGAATTTTTGGGCTGTTTTTTTTTAAGTATTTTTAATTTCATAATTATAATTTCTGCAGTTATAATAAATTATTATTTTTTACATGTGAATATATACAACTTGTGCCAATTATGTAAATTTTTGTTTTTTTTATCAATTTGTGCATATATAGCTGCGTTAAATTCAAACAATCTGCATTCTGCACCAATCACCAATCATATCCATACACATGTTTTGATAGATTCATAAAACAACCAAAAAGAAGTTTGTACCAGGTGAAATGTGTGCTTCTGATTTCATCGTATTCTCTTACGATGACTTGAAAGCCGCATCTGGTGGATTTCATTCCTCAAACAAGATCGGAGAGGGAGGATTTGGATCTGTCTACAAGGTGATTGATTCTACCTTCTTCTTCTTCTTCTTCTTCTTCTTCTTCTGAAATTGGTTTCTGGTTATGGATAATTTAGGGCCGGCTTAGAGATGACTCATTTGTGGCAATTAAAGTGCTTGAAGTTGAGATCGAATCGATGCGGGGGGAAAGGGAGTTCGTGTCGGAGTTGGCTGCAGTGGCCGACATCAAACACCAAAATCTCGTCGAACTCAAAGGATGCTGCGTGAACGGAGCTGAAAGATTTCTGGTTTACGAGTTCATGGAAAACAACAGCCTCTCCCACACCTTGCTTGGTAAGTTCAAATTCAAATTCTTCAAGTAATTGTTTTGTGTGGGTAAAAAACTGGGAAAAAAGAAGAAGAAGAAGAAGAAGAAGAAGAAGAAGAAGAAGAAGAAAAAGGTATAGTTTGGCAATGGGCTTAAAAGATCACGAACTGAACTTCACGTGCTCCCAGCCAAACTTTGCTTGGCTTAGCCGTGCTCTTGAACTCTTTCCTTAACTTGTTACTGCTGCAAAACAAAGCATTGTTAACGTTTTCCGATTGAAAGTGTTCGATCGGAAAGAACTTTGATGCCCAAGTTAAAATTCTTGAAAACCTTTAAAGAGTTTATAATTCCGCGAACATGTGGTGTCATTTATAAGAGTAGGAACTCCGTAGACCTAAATTTTATCTTGACTATTACTTTTTTATCCTTATTAGAGTTTGGGCCATTTCTGGGCCTAACCTTCTCGTCCATTCTTCGGGTTGTATCTGCCCGGGCCTATGGAGGCTAGAGTTCGGTTTTCACCCTCCATTTTATAATCGCCTTGTTTGGCCATTTAACTTTAAGTTAGGTTTAAAAAACTGTTTTTTATTTAAAATTTGTAATTTTAATTTTTTGTCTAATATTTTTTTATTTTTTAAAACTATTTTAATTAGATTAACTGAAAAAAATAATAAATTTGATTAAAAAAAGATGAAAATGTTTACTAAAGATAATAAACAATAATATAAAATTTAGTTTATTAGTTTATTTTCACTTAATTTTGTCCTCAATAAACTTTGCATATTTTGATTAATTTTTTTTATTTTTCTTACGTTTCTTAAGGGATTAAAATTTAATAATTTAATTATATAACAAAAAATATTAAAAATAAAAATAAATAAATAAAATAACAGAAACAAATAAACAATTATCCAAACAGTTGTGTTAAGCACTACTGGTGAATAATAAAAATAAAAATTAAATTAGAATTCAACTCTTAATAATTAAAATTAAAATTTTAATAATCAGAGTTAGTAATCACCGTTAAGCCCGCCGGAGTTAGCATTTTCTTTATCCAAAAGGGCCAAACATTAATCCGAGAACTCTGAAATCGAGAGAAAAAGTACTCATTTCGGGATCGGTGATGAACAGGGGGAAAGCAGAACCGGATAAAATTCAACTGGACACGGCGGCGAGACGTCTCAATAGGGGTTGCTCGAGGGCTAACCTATCTCCACGAGGGCGTCGAGCCCCGAATCATCCACCGAGACATAAAATCCAGCAACATACTTCTTGATCGGGATTTCAACCCTAAAGTCTCCGACTTCGGACTGTCCAAGATTTTCAGAGAAACCGCTTCTCACATCAGCACCAACGTTGCCGGGACAATGTAACAAACGAGTGTCGGACCTTTCTCGCCCAACATTTTCCATGGAAATCCATGTTTCTTAATATTAGGTTTTGATGCTAATCGGGGGGTTCTTGCAATTTTTGAATGCAACAGAGGATATCTTGCGCCGGAGTACGCCGTTAGCGGACACTTGTCTCGGAAATCGGATGTTTACAGCTTCGGAGTACTGGTGTTGGAGATTGTCAGCGGCCGGCCCGTCATCGATTTCAGCGCAGAGCTTGGAGAGCAGTACCTCGTCGGTAAGGTAATTCTAATTTGATCGATGCGTTGCGTTCTGTCTAGCCACGGGTAATTTGGGTATGATTTTGGCCCGACCCGGTCCTCCAAAAACTCGGACCGGATCAGACTTTTTGGTAGACACAGCCCAACTCGGGCTCTGTGGGCCATGGGCTTCATACTCATGCTTGTCGAAAATTTTTAAATAATTTATCTTTTTATATTTGTTTTTATTATTGCTTTTATATATGATAAACAATAGTATACCATGTACTTTTTATATTTATATATAGTTTATAAGTAAATTCATAATAATATTTTTTTATTATTATTTAGTTTTTATATATAATAAATAATAATATACTATTGGGCCGGGCCAGTGGGTAGATGTTTATTGTTGTTTTTTTTTTACCTGCGGCTAACAAGCTGGGCTTTTTGCCATTATACAAAGGCCCAGCGTAACCCACATGTGTTCGGATTGGGTGGACAAGAGTCGAGCTGCTACAATATGTTAAATTCTACTTAAATTTAATATTTATAATTATACCAATTCATTTTAGTATAATAACTTGGTCAAAATGTTAAGTACTCATAATAATTACTGTTAAAAGTATTCATAATTTAAAAGAAATCTTTCAAATTAAACTTTTAATGAGAACAATCATATTCGAAGTGAAGGTAGACAATTTATTTTGAATTATGACTAATTTTACAAGGACTTTCATAAATGCATAACATCATTGTAATTTGAGGCTCCTATTGACAACTTGGCTTTTTTGATTTTTTGGTTAAAAATGTAAAAGAGCTAATCTTGCTCGACAAAAAAATTAAAAAATTAAAAAATTAAATCAAAATACAAATTACCAGAATATTCAAATTAAACTTCTACCATTTTTTAAATATAATAATACTCATTATTCATAACTTATTTATTATTACTACTAACTACATATAATTATTAATATTAAATATCTAAAACGATAAAATTGTCAACTTTGAACAAAAAGCAAAAAAATTAACTATTTACCCAAAAAATTAACTTTGAAAAAATTAACTTAAAAGTTAAATTATCAAACAACCTACTTTGAACTCAATTTAGCTTTTTGGATTTAAAAAAAGCAGCTAACTTTTAAGCTTGTTACTAATCGGGCCCAAGAAAGTAAGCCCATGTTTGGGATATCTCTTGGCTTTTAAGTAGTTTACCTTTCTTTGAAAAATATAAAAAAATAAATTATTTGGAATAATTTATATAGAGTAGTTTTTTTTTATATTTTTTGTTAAAATGTCTAATATGTTTTTATTTTTTATTTTTAGATTGTTGTGATTGTGATAATGGCACGATTTTTTTTTATTTTTTAGATTGAAATTAATTTTTTAATTTAATGTATTATAATTATTTTATTAAAAAAATACGAGTGTATGGGATGTTTATCAATTTATTGCCCTTTTTTCTTCAAAAAAAAAGGTTAAAAAAATATTAGTATGCTTTATGAAGATGCGAACACTATACCTAGGGGCGATACTGGAAACTTGGCCCGAGGGGGACAAAATTTTTTTTACTAATTAATAAAATCTTTCTTGATTCTTATTGGTATTTTTTTATAATTCTTTTAATATTTAATATTCTATAATGAAACATCTTTTTCATAGTTCTCTGAACTCTCAAAGGTATTTAAAATATGAATGAGTTAGAATTTTATTTATTGAGAATTTTTATTTTTTAATATTTTGAGTCTAGTATTTTTTTTTAAGTTTGAAAAACACGATATTTATTTGATTCTATTTGATAAATAAACATATTTATTTAGTTGTTGTATATTATTAAAGGTAAAATCATCATTTTAAAATGAAGAATTCAATATAGACAGTAAAGATACATCACAGTAAAGTATATATATATATGTAGAATTATTTATAAAAAAAATACTTTAAATAATTTGAATTTTTGACACAAAATTCACTCTTAAAAAAACTCTACATTTAGAAATTCTGATAATGTTAATAATATAATTTTTATTAACCATATATAATATGTATTTTATATATATATGTACTATAAATTCATCGTAATCTATCTTATTCCCAAACCCCATATAAGCGGAAAGTGAGTGAACTAAGTTGTTTTTTTTTTTTAAAAGTAAATTACACTGATCTCTCATGTGATTTTTGACAAAATCATTAATTTTTATGTAGTTTCAAAAATAGCATTAACCTCCCATAAAATTTAATTTTAACATTAATTGCACATCACTATTAATATTTCCATAAAAACTTAACGAAAAAGGCCCATTCCACTCCAAAATCACTATTCACACCCAAAAATCGCCCTTTAAGCCACCATCCCCCCCCCCCCCCCAAAATCGCCATTTCTTC
>JAOTRH010077604.1:0-17432 GCA_034768845.1 Heliamphora exappendiculata
TGGATGAAACAACAATTAGAGGACTATGGTTTTCATTTAGATCATATCCCTATTAAATGTGATAATACAAGTGCAATCAACATATCCAAAAATCCTATACAACACTCAAGAACAAAGTACATAGAGATTACACAACATTTTATAAGAGATCATGTACAAAAAAGAAACATTGAACTTGAATTTATAAGCACCAATTACCAGTTAGTGGACATTTTCACAAAGCCTTTAAATAAAGAAAGAATATGCTTTATTAGAAGATAACTTGGTATATGTTATGTGCTTTAAATTGATGATTTATATGCCATACTAACCATGTCTTTTATTGCATTTCAATATGCTTGATATTCTTTGTTGAATGTGAAAATGTGTCGACACAAGTTGAAAATGTGTCGACACAAATGTGTGAAGTATCGACATAAAACTGTATAGAAGTGGCAATGGAAACAAAAGTGTTGACCCCATTCTATTCAATGTCGACATCGTAGTTTTTCCTAACTCTCGGTAAATTTGTGTCGACACCAATCTTAACTAGGTCGACCCAAATGGCCAAACAGTGTCGACACCAACTTAAATTGTGTCGACACCATCGCTCTATTTCGATACCCACACTTGACACGAAATGTGTTGACACCGAATGAAATTTGTATCGACACAAATCATTACGTCTATAAAAAGACGCGTTGGTTCACGAACAGTCATTTCATTTCCTACTCTCACTCTTTATGAACCGTTCATCTCCCGCCTTCACTTCCACAAACCCTGTGTCGACTCCTCCTCTCCCTCACCTTCAATCTTCAATCTCAACCTCCTTTCACCAAAAATGCCACCAAAGATGATGGGAAAGGATTCCAAGCGACCAGCCGGCGAGGGTCCTTCGAGCCCTAGAACTTCGAAAAGGAAGAAGGCTACCCAAACGACGACGACAACGACGGTGACCACCATCCCACAAAATGTTGCCTCTTCAAAGGTAATTTCTTTCCAAACTCCCAAATCTCGTCAACTTTATTATTCTTCCTTCATGAATCGAAAGATTGTCCTCGGTCGTTCCATTGATTTTGAGTATTTTGACTCAATAGAAATGAGATTCAAAGATCACTTTTCTGACCTTGGGTGGGAAAGACTTTTACAGATCCAAGAACCCCATTATCCCACCCTAGTCAAGTCTTTTTATGCTCATTTCCATGTTTCACTCATTCCATCCACCACCATTATCACATGGGTAAATGGTGTAAATATTACCTTAACCCCCTCTATCCTCAATGAGATTTTGAACATTCACCCTAGTGAAATCTGTGTTTGGCACAGCCAAAAACTTATTGAGGCTGAAGGCTTCTCTTTTGAGGATTGTGTCAAAAATATTTTTGAGAATGACAACATTGACCCCTTCAAGCCTTTAAAGGAAAACTCCTTGAAACCTGAAATGGGAATCTTACATCTCACGGTCAACCATATTTTCCTTCCCTAGTTAGAAAAATTTGGTGATGCATCCTATACGCACATATTCATTATGTGGTGTATTTTGAAAAAGAAAAACCTCAATCTAGGTTTTCTTTTCATCACTTACATGCTCCATTCTCATGGGAAGAGAAATTATTCTCTACCACATGGGATGTACCTGACTAAAGTGATTCAACACTTTAAGGTCAATCTTTCTTAGGAAAAAGCCATTGCCTTTTTTTAACATAATTTGTGTGGTAAGTCCTTCCTAAAACATATGCAAATTGCATATGTGGATGGTGCTTGGACCACCATTCGCAGAGGTACCCCATCATCTGTCAAGACTCCTCCTCCCCCTCCTCGTGATGTGTCCTCCATCCCCATCGACCTTAACTCTCCACCAGCTAAACCCGATCACAGTGGACCCTTTGATACTCCGGGTCCATCTCACTCAGTTCCTCCTCACACCACATTAACCCCTGTTCCCCCTGTTGCATCATCATCTACTCCAGTTCAAGTTGACAACTCTGAGGTCCTTTCATCAATCAACTTTTTGTCTTCAAAAATCACTCTCTTCCAGGCCAAAGTTGATTCAGATTTCTTTGATTTGCATCATACCATCTCCTACCTCTCTAAAAAAGTAAAACACCTTGATAAAACAAATCGGAGCCTCAGACGCGATGTAGAAAATGCCACCGATGCAGGAAGGGCCCTTTGCAAAACCATGGATAAAAACATTTCATCCATTGTGAATTGCAACAAGGCAATCCTCCATCAAGTGCGCAAAGAATACGATCGAGGCATCGTCACCACCATTCATGAAAATGCTCAGAAGATGAAAGAACACCTCCAATGGATCAAGGAAGCTTGGGCTAAACAGTTTAAGCCCAAAGAAACCAAAGAAGAAAAGGTCGCACGCCTAAAAAGGAAAGCTGACCTTGCTTTGGCAGCTCGCTGGGAAGCCCTAGCAGTAGGCGAAGCCAAGGATGAGCACTCACGAGTTGCAAAGGAACGAGCATCTGCTAGCAAAGAGAAGGCCAAAGCCAAGAAGGAATTCAAGAAATTCATGGACGATCAATAGCCTCACTTTTTGACGATTACAAAAGGGAGAAAAGAAGAGGAAAAGGGAAGTACAAAAATGAAGGGGAGTTTAAAGGAAAGTACAGAAATGAAGGAGAGTTTCAATTTTTTTTTAATTTTTACTTATGAAGATGAAGTTGTAAATTTTAAAAAACACATTTTTTTTGTTGCATGGGTCACTTCCTTATGTGGATGAATGGTTTGGTTGTTTAACATGCCCTTATATTTATGATTGAAAGTTTAAACTTTTTCTATTATGAATGCCTGTGCTCCTATTAGTGTTTGATTATATCCTGTCTACATGCCTATGGATGCTTGCTAAATGGATTGAATGCGATTGATAAATCACTTTGCACATATTTACTGTTTTACACAAATCAGAATAAATTCTGAATGCTTCTTGATCTCTTGTGCAAATTATGATTAAAAATTATATGTTTTCACTCCGATGTATGCCTAGCCTCTATAATTGCTTTCATTGTTTAAGGCATATCGATAATGGAAGAACCCTTGTTGAAAAATATTTTAAATTATTTTCTAAAAAATGGTAATATAGTTGTAATCATCAAAAAATGGGAGATTGATAGCCCAAGTGCTTTTTAATTTGATTTTGATGATTTTCATAATTTATTTTTTAAGAATAAAATATTTTAAATGGATAATATTTTATGTTTTCAGAATGAAAGTGTTAACACATTTTGAACAATCATAGTTGACACCTTAGCCATAAATAAATGACTTTTATCTCAAAAAGGTTCAAGCACTTAAACAATCTTTAATTAGAATATTTTGTGTTGATCTTAATTGAAAATTAAGTCAAACACTTTTAAGGCAAAGTATACTTGAAGCATATCGAGTGTGTCAACACCTATTGATCAAATGGTTTGATACCCTAACGGTTTTACAAGTTGATCTTCAGGTACCAAAATATTAGTGTCGACACAAACTAGTTTTGTGTTAACACAAAAGTGCCGAAGTGCCAAGGACTCATTTTGAGTCGACACAAACATAATTTGTGTCGACACAAAAGTGATCTTCACTTTTGATTTTTAGAAGTTTGAGTGGACACAAAATAACCGAGACCTCCTACATAATTTTGGTGTTGACCGCAAAACAAGTTGTGTCGACCCAAAAGTCCCGAGCCTGCCTGCAGAATTTTGGTGTCGACCCCAAGAGCAAATGTATCGACACAAAACAACCGAGATTGACTGAAAAATTTTGGTGTCGACCCCAGAGACCAAATGTGTCGACACAAAAGAATCGAGGCTTCCTGTAGAATTTTAGTATCGACACGAGAGACAAGTTGAGTCGACACAAATGGTCCCTCCGAATGCTGAAGCTTTAAACGAGTCGATACCAGATTCAAATGTGTCGATCCCAGAACGTTGGAAGTTAAAGTGTAGAAATTGTGTCGACCCGTCAGAAGATTTGTGTCGACCCAACCATTTAAGGGATCCTTCCCTAGACACTTTGTGTTGACACCAAAGCTATTTGTGTCGACCCTAAAGACGAAAATTCAAAATACGGCAGATCTCAACTACTGAATTTTTGGCATTTATGGCCCCCACCTAACTCCGACGATCAAGAACTCACAAGAACTTATATAAGGAGTTACTTCTCAGCATTTAAGAGGATTAGAGACTTGTATTTACTGTTCTATTAGTCAAATCAATATCAGAAATTATCAAGTTCACATTTATTGCTACAACTCCAGTTCTTGTTCATCTTATCTCTTTACCCTCTCATTTATTGTAAATTATTTCTATAAAGAGAGTTAGTGCTCTTCATTTGTTACATCTCATTTATTGTAATCAAGAGTGAGTCACCCTTTAACCTTTGAGTGAGTGAGTGAAACTCATCAAAGAAGAGTTCAAGAGAGATAAGAAGAAAACAGAAGTTTATTTTTATATGATCTTTTTGAAGCTGTATATGGCGTTGAATGTGTCCGTAAATATTCAGATAGCTCAAGAGAAACCTTGAAGGTTGTAAAGGCTTAGAATATACCTGTGAAGTATTCTAGATAGTGAAAATACTCAAGAAAGATCTTGAGGAGTGGATGTAGGCTAGGATAAAGCCAAACAACTATAAACCCCTGGTGTCTAGTTCTATTTCTCTATCCATCATCTTTTAATATTTGCATTGCTTAAATATTTGCATATTTTGTTTTATTGTAATATTAAAAGATTTTTTTAAAAAAATTTTAAATTGATATTTTTTTAAAGACCCAATTCACCCCCCATCTTGGGTTGCTTAGATCTAACAAGTTGGAATTTTACAACAACTGAAAGACTGAAAGTTTATCTTTAACAGGAGACTAGAACTCTTTAAGAGTTTCAATCGGATCATAAAATTGAGATAATTTATATTTATCTTGCATTTAATATATTTTTATATTTAATTGCGTGGATGATAATTATTGGTTTTATTTTTTCTATTAATTTAATTAATTGAAAAAATTTGATTTTAATTAAAATATTTTGTAATGAAATATAAAATTAAGTTTTTTTAATTAATTAACTTTAATTAAATGGAAAAACTTTAGATATTTTATTTTTTTACAAAATATCACGTTTAAGATGATTTTTTTAAAATAGGATATCTTGGAAAAAACATGGGAATTAATTTCGAATTTTAGATTAATTAAATAGAAAAATATTTAGTTAAAATAAATTATTATTTTTTGAAAAATATAAAACGGAAAAGAAAATAAATAAATGCCTTTAATCACTACCTTAGCTGAAAAGCTAGAGAAAAAAGTATGCATTTATTAAATTTTATTTGTTACGCATTTAAACACGAAAAGATAGTTTGATAAACCAGAATCTTTAGAATCGTATACGTAGAAAGATGTTTGATTCTTTCAAATCGTGCGACTTTCGAAAGATGGTTTGATAAATCAAAATCTTTAGAATCGTGTACACGGGAAGATGCTTGATTTTTTTAGATCGTGTGACTTTCAAAATTAATAAATTTATTTTAATTAAACAGATTTTTATAATCCTCAAAAATATTTTAAAAATCTAAGTGGGAGAAGAAATTTATTCACAGATAAATTCTACAGTCTCCATCACCAGTTTGTAGGCAATGCAATTAAACCCTGCGTATCGACAGTAAGGCCTTCCTCCCCAACGGACAGATTAATTGCGGTATTGGCAGTACACACCTCCTTTAGGAATAATTCTGGATAATTGTTAGTTTGGATCAGTTCTCCAATTGAAGGGTTCATTACGAAGCGATTAATTTAGAATTAGGTGATGGTTAACACTTACCTGTATATAATAGTATCCTCTCCAACTGAGTCACTGCTATTATATATTGGACCGAAACTGTGTCAGCTATTTAATTTTACTTGGTATGGTCAGTTGCCTAGATAGTAAAATTAAAAAGAATTAGCCTGCCTGGTCTTATGAAGGATAGTAGACGTCCACCCAACGTGACATGATATTCTCAGGTTACCAGACTGCTGGCAAATTAATTTTAAAATGGTAGACGGAACCAAATAAAAATGAATTCAATATTTTTCTCATCATGTTTAACGGTTTTTTAATTATGTGATTCTCATGATTAAAATGGATTTCAACCCACTCACTTCAATACTAAAAAAAAAACAAGTTAACGGGACCAAATTATGTTGACTGGAAATGTAAATTAGATATAACTTTAACTACAAATGGTATTCTTTCAATACCAGAGAATGTGTCTGTTTCAGAAAAAGGTTCAGAAACATGGAGACACATTTTCTAGGGTAATTAGTGGGCCACGGACTGGTGTGAAAAGGCCGAAAGGAAGATGTTTTCACTACAACCAGACCTAGTACTGGAAAAAGCTATGTTCAATATTTCTCAGAAGGCAGAACAAACACGAAAATTTCTATTCACTGGCTGTGGAAATATGTTTAGTAATGTTATCTACCGGTACCTGGCGTGTAGATACGGGAGCCACTAATCATGTCTGTAATTCATTGTAGGGGTTCCAGGAAACTCGACAACTTAGTGATGGGAAGATTTACCTGCATATGGGCAATAATACAAAGGTAACAGCAGTTGCAGTAGGAGATGTCACTCACAGTTTTGGTAGAGATCGAGTTTTAATATTGAGAGATTATCTTTATGTCTTGCCATTAGAAGGAACTTAGTTTCCGTTTCTAGATTGGCTAAAGAAAGATATTTTGTTTATTTTAATAACTTTGTGGTTATTAAGGATAAAAATGGGTTATCTGTTCTGGTACATTGGTGGATAATCTTTATATTATTACTCTAATCTCTCTTACACTGTAAGTAACTAAAATGAATAACACATCTAATTTACCATATAAGAGAAAGTTTCCTTCTTTAATGAACCAAACGTTTCTTTGGCACTTACGCTTGGGTCATATTAATCTAAAAAGGATAAATAGACTTGTAGTAGATGGACCTTTGAGTTCATTGGAAGTGGATTCACTTATAGTCTGTGAATCTTGCTTAGAGGATAAGATAACCAATAGGCCATTTTTTGCCAAAGGCTATAGAGCTAAAGAACTGTTATAGCTGGTTCATTCTGATGTGTGTGGTCCTATAACAATCCAGGCTAGAGGTGACTTTGAGTACTTCATCAGTTTCATTGATGACTATTCAAGGTATGGATACATTTACCTGATGCACCGTGAGTCTGAATGCTTTGAGAAATTCAAAGAGTTTAAGGCGGAGGCGGAGAAGCGTCTAGGTAAAAGTATCAAATCACTATGATCCGACCGTGGTGGGAAATACCTCTTTGGAGAGTTTAATGACTACTTGTAATCAGAGAGGATTACATCCCAGTTGACTACACCTGGCACTCCATAGCAAAATGGTGTAGCAGAAAAAAGGAATAGGACTCTTATAGACATGGTAAGGTTAATGATGAGTTATTCAGATTTACCAAATTTGTTTTGGGGACTCACTTTAGAGATAGTAACTTACATTCTGAACTTGGTACCTTCTAAGTTAGTACCTTATACTCCCACAGAATTGTGGACCGAGCGTAAACCTAGTCTGAAACACATTCGAATTTGGGAGTGTTCAACGCATGCGCTGAAAGGGAATGCAGATAAGTTGAAACCAAGGGCAGAAGTCTATTTCTTTGTGGGGTATCCCTGGAGAACGGAAGGTGGTCTATTTTATAATCCTAAGGATCAGAAGGTCATTGTTAGCACCAATGTCCGATTCTTGGAAGAGGATTATATTATGGATCACAGGTCCAAAAGAAAAATTATTCTGGAAAAATTGAGAGAAAATACCAGTAGAATGAAAGAGGGACCACAAGTCACTGATATTCCATTACCTCGTCGTAGTGGGAGGATTATCGGGACATGTGCAAATTAAGAACAGGGTGCTGATGCACAGGGTATAGATTTTGCACAGCCTGTTACTGCTAGTACACAGACACAGGTAGTGCCTCGTCATAGTGGGAGGGTTATTCATCAACTTAATCGGTATATGTTCTTGGGAGAATCTTTTGACAAGATCCCAACATAACTGGATATCGAGCCTCGTAACTACAATGAAGCACTACAAGATAAAGATGCAAATCTTTGGCAAAGGACTATGAATTCAGAGATGGAATCTATATATTCCAATTAGGTTTGGGAACTTGTAGAACCATTCGAAGGGATAAAATCCATTGGATGCAAGTGAATCTATAAGAGGAAGAGAGGTGTAGACGGGAACGTTAAAACATTCAAAGCTAGGCTTGTTGCTAAAGGATTCACTCAGAAAGAAGGGATCGATTATGAGAAAATCTTTTTTCCGTTAGCCATGCTTAAGTCTATCCGGATTCTCTTATCCATTTCCGCTCATTTCGATTACGAAATCTGAAAAATGGACGTCAAGACAGCTTACCTTAACGGAAGTCTTGACGAGCGTATCTATATAATACAACTAGACGGATTCATTGCAAAGGACCAGGAGCACATGCTGTGCAAGCTTAAGAGATTCATTTATGGACTTAAGCAAGCATCGAGGTCTTGGAACACTCAGTTTGATCAAGTTATAAAGTCTTACAATTTTGATCAAAGTCCGGATGAGTCCTGTGTGTACAAGAAGCATGACAGAAGCATGGTGATCTTCCAAGTACTTTACGTAGACTATATCTTGCTCATCGAAAACGATATGGGGGCCTTATCTGCGGTTAAAGTATGGTTATCTGGGCAGTTCGATATGAAGGACTTGGAAAAAGCCAGTCACATCCTTGGGATCAAGCTTATGCAAGACTGAAAACAAAGGATGTTGGGCTTATCACAAGCAAAGTATATCGATGATATCCTTGCTCATTTTAGCATACAGGATTTCAAAAAAGGGTTTCTCCCTTTTAGGTATGAAATCACTCTATCCAAGGATCAATGTCCTAAGACACCTGATGGGATAGAGAGGATGAAGGCGGTTCCTTATGCTTCGACAGTAGGAAGCCTCATGTATGCTATGCTTTGCACTAGGCCTGACATCTTCTTTGCTGTTGGCATGGTTAGCAGATATCAGTCTAATCCATGACAGAAGTATTGGACTGTGATAAAGAATATATAATCAAGTACCGAAAAAGGACTAAGAATTATATGTTAGTTTACCAGGCGGACAGTCTAGTACTTTTTTGGGGTACACAGACTCAGATTTCTAGTCAGACATAGAGCTTACATCAGGAGACAACCTTGCAGATCCTTTACAAAAAGCTTACCGGCTAAGACTTTTGATAGTCATGTAGAGGGCATGGGAGTCAGATGTATGGTAGTATGATTTTGAGTATAAGTGGGAGATTGCTATGGTTGGTATACTCAAAATTATATTTTTAGTATTTAATTTTATTTTAATAAATTTTTTTTTATCTATTTTATGAGAATCTTTATGAGTAATGTATGTATATTATTTCTTCGTTATGTATGGATGTTCAATATTCTGTATAGTATTTAATCTGCTGTGTAGAGTGTGGCTTACACACAAGACAAATTTTAGGTTCTTGCAGAATATAAGTTTCAAGCTCACAGTTTATATGGAAATGGACATACCATCAGTACGATAGTGGCACAGAGTTTTAATAGGTCTGTCTTGGTTACGGGGAACAGATAATAGTGTTGTCTATTATTCCGACTCTCTGTGCCAGTACACTTTGTGTGTATTGAACGGGACATTTTGGCTAATTAATTTAGTATGCTTATAAGTTTGGGGTTATTAATTCGCACCCCAAGGTTATTATGCATATTGCTTATCCTCTTTATCTTGAAATAATTATTGATTTGCATATATTTAATATTGGTTATTTTGATTCATTAGAGGGTGCGATCATATATGGGTCTATATTCCCAATGAGTTAGATAACGATATTATTTATATGAAAAATATTAATTATTGACGGAATCCACGTCCCAAAAGATCGGGATTGATGATACCTCCTTAAGGATGCTTATAAGTTTTGACCCGGCCAAACCCTGCAGGTGGATTTGATTATCCGGTGGTCAAATAAGTTAAACGAAAGAGATTAAGAAATATCAAGATGCTGATTAAATTAAATTATCAGCAATTAAATTTAATTGGCAGGTATCAGGAATCTTAACGTGGGGAAAAATAGTAAATATTTAATAATAGGAGCTCAATGCTAAAAGGTCTTGAGATTATGGGTCCGAGTGCAATTATAGTTCTTTAGTGGTGTGAACTGTAATTTAGTATTTTATGAAAATTGTTGAAACCGCTACTGGTTTTTCATAATTGCAGATACTGCTATGCGTCTTTCTTTAATTACAGAAATCACTGACAGGTGTTTGTGTTCCACTGGAAGTCATACTCCTAACTACTTCCCAGGTCCCTGCTATAGCCCTATATATACGCGGGTAGGCTAAACCAGTTTGAGATGGATAGAGATTGATAGTTCATATATCATTATCATTGAGATATTATTTTTGTCTTTAAAAGACTTAAATATATCAGGGTTTTTCCGGTACAAGTTCTCGGAGGATCGTATCCCACATTACGTTCGAGGATTGCGTAAGAGAATACAGTAAAAGATCTGGCTGGTGCTTTAACTCGGAATCAAGTCGTACCTGAAGATTAGATCGACAAGAGGTATTCATCTAAATTAACTTTGGTTGCACGGGTTTATTTTTTATCATTCGACGTCAAAATTTTTATCTGGAGCTTGTTTCGGCAATTGCCCGTCCAGTTAATTTTTTACGCAAAATCAATTTACAAAAATAATGAACGTGGCAGTATTGCCTCCAACAACACGTTGCTTGCCTTAGTTATAATGCTTGGGTGGTTGTGGTTGAGCTCGGTCCCACCATATGATTGCATATCCTGCTTTATAGTTTTACATAGTCTGTTTCTATTGGGCTTCAGTTCACGGTCTGAGATTTTTGCTGTCAAACCATTTTCAGGTCTGAAGATTGATGATGAGGAGTTGATCTAGTGGTGCCCATGGTGGCAGAAGATTTTGTTAATCTTCTTTTTGTATGCCTGCTAAAGGCGTGTTTTGTACGCCTTAGGGCGATATATTTATGCTTGTTGAATATGGATATCTTCTATTTATGAGAGATGTATGTTGGGTATTTTTTTGATTTCAACAGGTGGATTTGTAGTATGAAAATCTATTTTTCATAAAAATTGGTGTTTAGTGGATTTTTACGTGACCCTGAATTTTGGGGCGTGACAACTTGGTATCAGAGCTTTGAGTTCGAATACCTAAGAGCCATGAAAAAAGGGTTTATCACATGGTGAGTTTGATTGAGTATGCTTGCTTGCATGTGTTTAGATATGTCTATAACATGCTGATAGACTTTTTAGCATGATCGTTGTGTATATATGGGTATGGAGGTTGAATGTCAGAATTATTTAGTCTTTCTTTAGGGCATTTGGACAAACACATTTGGACGCCAAGTTAGAAATGCGTTTGGCTAACGTGTTTTCTAGCAAGAAATCCGAATACGTTATCCAAATTGACGCGTTCGTCTTGTTGGTTCTCCTCGGTATGTGAGACGTGTTTACATAACTTTAAGTGGCTACGTTTTAGCAAGCCTATGTGCGTTATGTGTTTATGTTACGTAGTAACATGTTGTAGGAAGGCTTATCTTGTTATACTTCTTTCTATAAAACTATGTCCACGCGGGGAGTGCGGGGACGGGGTCGTGGCTGAGGTCGTGCTTATGCTCAGATTCCAAAAGAAGGAAATGATCATGCCCCACAGGAACAAGTGGGCGGTGCTGACGTTGTCCAAGAGATGCTTTCCACTATGAGAGCTATGGCTAAGGCTACTAGGGCTAAAGTAAGGGTTCCAGAACCAAGGTCTTCTATGCCCATGAGGGAGTTCTGGCGGTTGGATGCTCCAATCTTTTCGAGGGAGTCGGACCCCAAAGTTACTACTAAGTGGTTGGAAGTGACCACAACGACCTTCGATTCGCCAAGACCACAGTGGATGACACGTGGGGCACTTTTATAAGAGTCTTCTAAGAGAAGTACTTTTCGAGATCTTTGAGGGATACTTACAAAGAGGAGTTCCTCTCCCTTGTTCAGGGAAATATTTATGTGGTCTAGTATGAGGGCAAGTTCTCGAATCTGTCACAGTTCGCAGTTGAGATGGTATCTACAGAGGAGTTGCGTGCGAGGAGGTTTGAGAGGGGCCTTCGACCTGCCATCAAGGATAGGGTTGCATCTCTGGGTTTGGAGGTGTACATCGCGCTAGTGGAAGCTGGCACCTAAGTAGAGAACTCGTTGGTAGAGAGCCGCAGAATGAGATAGAGTAAGGGGCAATAGAGTGATGGGGGTATACAGATTCAGGGGTCCAGGAACAAGCGTCATAGGTCGTCTGGACCTAGTTCTCATTTTGTTGGGTCATATCAGCTATAGTCGTCCGCACCTACACCTTTAGTGGCCTTGACAGGAAGGCCAAAACAGAAGGGACTAATTTGTTATTGATGTGGACAACCGAAGCATCGTTCAGTTGTGTGCCCGTAGAAGGGCCAGGTACAGAGTTCAGCACCTGTCTCGTCACAAGGGAGAGACCCACAAGTGTGTTTTGAGTATGGTCAATCTGGGCACATCCGTAGATACTGTCCCCCGGTGGGGAGCGTGTAGAGTGCTATGGGAGCGTCGGTTGCTCCATCTACTTAGAAATGATAGGCTCCACAGCAACCTAGGGCTCAGATGTTTAGGTTTATGGTAGGAGGTGCCTCAGCACAGTCTGTGAGGCAGTCATTGACTAAGGGTTATGGTGGGCAGACCAGATCACCGCAGGCCAGAGCTTATGTTCTTGTTGATCCTTATGCTTCTAAGGCACCAATTGCATCCGATGCTGCAGCTACTCTAGCCATGATTAGATGTACTCTTCTAGTCTTTAGATCATAGGCCAGTGTTCTCATCGACATGGGAGCATCATATTCCTTTATTTCCTCTGCTTTTGTATCTGCATTGGGGTTACAGGCAGACTCGTTAGGTAGTGCATTGAGCGTAGAGACCCTAGTTAGTGGGAATGTGGTGTTGAGTAGAGTTTGCAGATCCTGTGAGTTAGGAGTCATCGGTCGTTGTTTAGAGTTTGATTTTTTCATTCTAGACATGACCAAATTTGATGTCATCCTAGGGATGGACTGGCTGACTACCTACCGTGCCTTTATAGATTGTCAGCGCCAGAGAGTGTCAATCTGTACGCCGGAGGGTGACTATTTATACTTTGTGGGTGATCAGGATGAGGGCTTGGTGTCTATGCTCAGTGCGGCTCGGGTTCGAGGGAACTTGGGTTTCCTCTTTTCTGCTCTCAGGTTGGATGAGCTGGGCGAGGTTCGAAGGGAGCTACCCCATGTGGTTTGTGATTACCCTGATGTCATTCCTAATGATTTTTTCAAGTTATCGCTGAGCTGAGATGTGGAGTTCTCTATTGATCTTATTCAAGGAGCAGCTCCCATCTCTATGCCATCGTATCACTTTGCACCGGCTGAGTTGCGAGAACTTAAGGTGCAGTTGCAGGAGTTGCTAAACTAGGGGGTTGTGCGGCCAAGTACGTCGCCGTGGGGAGCTCCAGCTCTTTTTGCAAAGAAGAAGCATGGGTCTTTGAGATTGTGTATAGACTACAGAAAGATGAACCAGGTAATCGTGAAAAATAAGTATCCTATGCCTAGGATTGACGACCTGTTTGACCAGCTGAAGGGATTACGTTGCTTTTCGGAAATTGACTTGAGGTCAGGGTATCACCAGCTGAGGATTAAGGACGAGGACATAGCGAAGACCACCTTTTGGACTCGTTATGGACACTACGAGTTTTTGGTCATGACGTTCGGTTTGACGAATGCCCCTGTGACATTTATGGGCTTCATAAACTGTATCTTCCACCCTTATCGGGACAGTTTTATGGTGGTATTCGTAGATGGCATTTTGATCTATTCACCAATGAGAGAGATGCGCGAGGAACATTTGCATGTTGTTTGGAAGCTTCTGAGAGAACATCGCTTGTATGTGAAGTTCGAGCTCTGGATGTCAGAGATGAGGTTCCTTGGACACATGGTGTCGAAAGATGGGGTATCAGTGGACTCGTCGAAGACTAATGCCGTGATGGATTGGCAGCGACCAAATAATGTCTTTTGAGATTCACAGTTTTCTGGGTTTGGCAGGTTATTATCGGCGGTTCGTCAAGGACTTCTCTAGGTTGGCATCACCTATGGCGCGTCTGACGCAAAAGGGAGTTATATTCGTATGGAGCGAGTCTTGTGAGCCAGCTTTCCAGGAGCTGAAGAGAAGATTGACCAGTGCGCCAGTGTTGATTATTCCAGAGCGAGATCTGGGATATATAGTGTATTGCGATGCGTCACACTACGGTTTGGCCTGTGTATTGATGTGGGAAGGTAAGGTTGTGGCATACGACTCACGACAGTTGAAGACACATGATAAGAACTACCCGACGCACGATCTGGAGCTGGCAGCCGTGGTCTTCGCTTTGAAGACATGGTAGCATTATCTATATGGTGAACACTTTGAGGCTTTCTCTAATCACAAGAGTTTGAAATACTTGTTTTCGCAGAAGGACCTGAATCTTCGCCAACGATGATGGATGGAGTTGTTGGGAGACTACGACTTTGAATTGCAGTACCACCCGGGGAAGGAAAATTTCGTAGCCGATGCACTTAGTAGAAGATCTCAAGGCTCGTTAACATCTATGGCTATACGAGACTAGGACATGCTTGGAGACGTTGGGGAGTTTGACTTGTGTTTTCGGGAGACAGGAAGGGGTGCGACTTTATATTCAGTAGCTTCATAGCTTGCATTAGTTACACGCGTGTTAGAGGCTCAGCGGACCAATCAGGAGGCTTAGATGATACGGGATCGCATTGCTAGTGGGAAGGACACAGTAGGATGAGTGGTGGGTTCAGATCAGAGTCTAAGGTTGACAGGGCGATTGTTTGTGCCAGAGTCGTGCCGCGCTGAGGTGCTATATGAGTTTCATCATTCACATCTTGCAGTGCACCCAGGGGGCATGAAGATGTATCACGATCTACACCGTCTGTTCTAGTGGACAGGAATGAAGAGAGATGTGACCCAATTCGTTTTTTGGTGCCTTACTTGTCAGCAAGTAATGGTAGAACACCAGAGATTGACATGATTATTATAGCCGTTGTCTATATCTGAGTGGAAGTGGGAGAATGTCACGATGAATTTTGTATCAGGACTTCCTCGTTCGCCAAAGGGACATGATGCGATTTGGGTTGTAGTTGATAGGCTGACGAAGTCAGCACATTTTCTCCCCATTCGAGTGAGGGATTCGGTGGACAAATTGGGTAGGTTGTATGTTCGGCAGATAGTCTAACTACACGGAGTACCTGTGATTATTGTCTCTGATCGGGACCTGGGCTTTACATCGCGCTTTTGGCAGAGTCTTTAGATGTCTTTGGGGACTAGATTGACCTTCAGCACAGCTTTTCACCCAAAGACCGATAGTCAGTCTGAGAGGACCTTCCAAATTTTGGAGGACATGTTGAGAGCCTGTGTGCTTGAGGATGGACTGGCTGACTACCTACCATGCCTATATAGATTGTGAGCGACAGAGAGTGTCGATCTGTACCCTAGAGGGTGATTGCTTCTACTTTGTGGATGATCAGTATGAGAGCTTGGTGTCTATACTAGGTGCCGCGCGAGTTCGAGGGAACTTGGGTTCTCTCTTTTCTACTCACAGATTGGATATGCCAGATGAGGTTCAAGAGGAGCTACCCCCTGTGGTGCGTGACTATTCGGACATCTTTCCTGACAATCTATTTGAGTTTCCAACGAGCCGTGAAGTGGAGTTCTCCACTGATCTTGTTCCAGGAACAGCTCCTATCTCTATGCCATCTTATCACTTTGCACCTGCTGAGTTGCGTGAACTCAAGGTGCAGTTGCAGGAGTTGCTGGACAAAGGGTTTGTACGGCCGAGTACATCGCCATGGGGAGCACCAGCTTTGTTCGTGAAGAAGAAGGATGGGTCACTGAGACTATGTATAGACTACAGGAAGCTGAACCAGGTGACGGTGAAGAATAGATATCCTATGCCTAGGATTGATGATTTATTTGATCAGTTTAAGGGGTCCCGTTGCTTTTCAAAGATTGACTTGAGGTCAGGATATCATCAGCTGAGGATTAGGGATGAGGACATAGCGAAGACCGCCTTTCGGACTCGCTATGGTTACTACGAGTTTCTGGTTATGCCGTTCGGTCTGACGAACGGTCCAGCTACATTTATGGGTCTGATGAACCGTATTTTCCACTCCTACCTGGATAGTTTTGTGGGCGTGTTCGAGGATGATATTCTGGTTTATTTGCCCACGAGGGAGATGCATGAGGACCATCTACACATCGTCTTGCAGCTTCTAAGAGAACATCGCCTGTATGCGAAGTTTGAGTTCTAGATGTCAGAGGTGAGATTCCTTGGACACGTGGTGTCGAAGGATGGGGTATCAGTAGACTCGACGAAGACTGATGCAGTGATGAATTGGCAGCGACCGAAGAATGTTTTTGAGATACACAATTTTCTCGGTCTGGCAGGTTATTATCGACAGTTTGTGAAGGGCTTTTCTAGGCTGGCAGCACCGATGACACGCTTTACACACAAGGGAATCAATTTTGTATGGAGCGAGTCCTGTGAGTCAGCTTTCTATGAGCTAAAGAGGAGATTAACCTGTGCACCGGTGTTGATTATTCCTGATCAAGGATTGGGCTATACAGTATACTGCGACGCATCACTTGACGATTTGGGCTGTGTATTGATGCAAGGAGGCAAGGTTGTAGCCTACGGCCCGCGACAGCTGAAGATACATGAGAGGAATTACCCGACTCATGATCTGGAGTTGGCAGCCGTAGTCTTTGCTTTGAAGATATGGCGGCATTTTCTATATGGTGAGAATTTTAAGGTCTTCTCTGATCACAAGGGCTTAAAATACTTATTTTCATAGAAAGACCTGAATCTTTTCCAGCGACGGTGGATGGAGCTGTTGGGAGACTACGACTTTGATTTGTAGTACCACCCAGGGAAGGAAAATATCGTAGCTGATGCGCTTAGTAGGAAATCTCATGGTTCGTTAGCTTATGTGGCTCTACGAGAATGGGATATGCTCGGGGTTGTTGGGAAGTTTGATCTGTGTCTCAGGGAAATAGGGGGAGGTGCGACTTTATATTCTGTAGCTTCATAGCCTGCATTGATTGCACGCGTATTATAGGCTCAGGGGACTGATCAGGAGGCTCAGATGATACGGGACCCCATTGGTAGTGGGAAGGACACAGCAGGATGGACGGTGGGTTCATATCAGAGTTTGAGGTTGATAGGATGTCTATTTGTGCCAGAGTCGTGCCGTGCTAAGGTGCTACATGAGTTTCATAACTCACGCCTTGTAGTGCATCCAGGAGGCACGAAGATGTATCACGATCTACGCCGACAGTTCTGGTGGACGGGAATGAAGAGGGATGTGA
>JAOTRH010077615.1:0-17430 GCA_034768845.1 Heliamphora exappendiculata
GTGAGAATCGAGGTAATAAACCAACCCAAAAACTCCTCCTCACCGCAGCTCTTCTCCATCCCCTGTTTCGGCGCCACGGCGCGCTGCTATCCTTCTTTTTTTTTATTTCTGTCATTTTCTTTCATTGAACTATGAATTAGTGAGATTAATAGCAAAATTGGAGAGTCAAACATGCCCTAACCCCAACCCCAACCCCAACCGCGCGGCTCCCTTCATCTTCTTCCCTGGTTTTCTTTTCTTCCCGCCATTGTTGGCGCATCAAAGCTTGAAGGCAAGCTTATTTTCGGACATTGAGTGAAGCAAGACAAAAAATTAGAAGCCCCGAAAAGCTGAATTTAAGGATGACCGAGACCTAGGGCTTTGGGGAGTTTGGCAAAATTCGAATCTCTAGTCCTCGACAGGTAGGATTTTGACTAGCTTATGATATTTTGTTAAGATACGTGTTGAATTTTTGATTAAATCCTTGAAACTCTAAACAGTTGGACAATTTCTGAAAATCCTGACTGAAATCTTGATTTGGCGGTTTGAAATGATATAAGTGAACTTTTATTTAAACTGGAATTATGAGCATATAGATTTGGTTTTGAAATTCTTGAGACGCCATAAGAGAATCCAAATTCATGTTGTTGTATAGAACGTTGAATCAAGAAGTTGGATTTAATTCATGAAATTTGGGGTTTAACTTGAATTGCGAACTTGTAGTATAAAGTGGTGATTTATGGAGGAATCTTTATAATAACTTGACATAATGATGGAACTTGAGAGTTTAGGTGAATTAATTGACTCTTGTAATTTGTAGATAGATTATTGAAAAATTAAACCTAAGCTTAATTAGGAAGCTTGGTAATTTTATCAAAAGTTTAGTTAATTTACGATTATCTAAACTTGATAGATAAGAAGGATGATAGTTATATCATAATTGGGCTTGTGGTGAAACTTGGATCCTATTGAAGCTAAATTAATTAGATGGTAAAAATCTATTAAATGTTGTATATGACATGTGGAATGAGAATCGATTAACTTGGATTCATTTATGAGTCAACTTGGGCATTTGGAAAAGTTTTGAATGAATCTAAGTTGGTTTGACTAACATTAAAATTATATGAATAGTACATAGAAAATTTGTGGTAATTGAGTTTAAAATTGGTGGGCTTAAAGTATATATTAGATTAGTAATTAGGTGAACCATAGTACGAAGTCAATTCAAAGAATTAATTGGTTGATGTGAAGAATTGTAACCTAAGTCGTGTTTTGTGACGATTCGCGAATTAACAAAAATTGGATTTTAATGATGAAGATATAATGTATGAAAGTGCTGATTTTATTTGATTCATTAAAGTGTTGTTGGAGTATTTAAATGGTAATCAAAATTTGAGAATTTATTATTGGGTTGAAATTTGTGATTTGATTTATAAGAAAGTAAACCTTCTTTATTACAAAATTAAATGTTGGAATGATATAATTCATAAAATAAAGATTGAATGTGTGGTTTATCTTGAAGATGTGAGAACTTTGTATAGAAACCAAAATGGGTGTTATAATAAAGTCTGAATTCAAGATGTGTGTAATACAAAGGTCATTAACTAATCATATATGTTACACTTTGGATTCCCATGGGCAATCAAAGTTGTGACTTGATGAATATTGAATAGAATTTGATAATGTGATTTATGAGCTATGATTGAAATCTAATAAGAAGATTTGGAAGATAACGGAACGATCTATAGCATAAAGGGTTGTGATTGTTAAATTGGTTACAATAAAGTGGGTGTTATAATAAAGTCTGAATTCAAGATGTGCATAATACAAGGGTCATTGACTAATCATGTATGTTACACTTTGGGTTCCCATGGGCAATCAAAGTTGTGACTTGATGAGTATTGACTAGAATTTGATAATGTGATTTATGGGCTATGATTGAAATCTAATAATAAGACTTGGAAGATAACGGAACGATCTATAGCATAAAGGGTTGTGATTGTTAAATTGGTTACAAAAAGGGAAATGATACAAAGATTTAATTTGAAACTTATGATACAGAAATGAAAATGAGGATGTAATGTTTAAAGGTATTATTAAAAAAATGGTGTAATTGTGAAATTGAAATGGGAGATGGACTTCGGGTTATTAATAAATAATGAAATGATTATGAAATATTGACATGGTTGATTGAATATTGAACCGATAGTGGATGTTAATAACTTGGGCTTGCACAGCTCCGCAGTGAAAGACCAAAAATTTACGCAAGATGGGTACCGTGTTCCCTCGGGTTAGGCCCCGTAAAACGGACGTGGCTGAGATTGTCGCGGTTATGACTACACGGCTAAGATTGTAGTGGTAATGATTTAGATTCACGGCTGAGACTGTCGTGGCTTCAATTCAATATTAAATTAATGGAATGGATAGTTAATTTAATAATAAAACGATAGTTGTGACTATGTGGCTGAGATTGTCGTGGTAGTGATTTGGATTCGTGACCGAGATTGTCGCGATTATGACTACACGGCTGAGATTGTCGTGGTACTGATTTGGATTCACAGCTGAGATTGTCGTGGCTTCGGTTCAATATTAAATTAATGAGTTAATTAGAAATGAACAAATGATATTGAGTTAAATGAACTAAGTGATGGAATATATCATATATACATATATCATGCAATGAGAAATGGCAAACGTTTTACGACTGTGATTGTCGTAGCGTTGGTTTGGTATTGGGTCAAAGAGTTAATGAAAAACTAAAATTGAGGATGAAAGAAAAGTTATAAGATTTGAGATAAAGAAAACAAGGTGATTGATTACATCATCTAAAAATGAGTGGGCGTGTGAGTTCTAATTGGTTATAAATGAATTGAAAAGAACATACAATGACAATAAATGAGGATGAACTTTGAATGGAAGTGAATAAATGTACATCTGTAATCTCATAGGAAAGATGATGAGTTAAATGAATGTGAGTAATGAGTTAAACGAATTTGAGTACTGAAGTAAATGATATTTGATGTTAAAGAAGGTGAATCAAAAGAAAGGATTAATGGGTTTAAGGTAAAAGAATAAGGATGACCAAATGAGTCTTTTGAACTTAAGGTATGAGTGAGTTATGACTCGGTTATGATTTTTTTTTAAAAAAGTTGTTGCATAAAAGCATACTAATCCACACCTCACATGTGAGACCCTGTGTTTTTCTTTTTCGGCGTTTTCGGACGCGCGTTATGTGTTTTCATTGCAGCATGTTTTATATGCTTTTGATGCATGTTTGAGGGTAGAATGCATGCGGGGAAGGTTCTGGGGGCCGTGGAGTGTTACGCCGCGAATTTCAAAAATTCAAAAAAAAAGATATTTTGGAGGCTTATAAATATCTGGAGTTAGATATTTTTAAAAAGATATTTTCTAAAACTTAATTCCTAAGTTTTCTCCATATTCTCTCTGTCTTTTCTCTAAGTTCTCGGGGGCTCGGGGCTTGGTTTTCAGCGATCCAACAACGGATCCTTACTTTTGGCACGGTGGGCTACGCAACCATCCGGTCAGATTTTAATTTCGACGAAGCTCAATTTTGCACGTGGTTCGAGATATCAAATTTTGAACTCACCGATGTAGGATTCTAGACCCTACTGTTGTATGAGGATGCTGTGGGTAAACGTGGGTGTTTTTAACGGGTAAATTACTATAGATCTGTGTTTGTTTTAAGGTTGAATTTTGGGTTTAAAACCTATTTTTCGGCAATTTCGTAGATGAAATCGGGTATCGGGGGTTTCTTTTGAGGTCGCAGTGTTAGGCCTAGGCGTGTGGATGTTTGTGGTTGTTAGATCGGTGTTCGGAGGCTTCAATTTTGGTTTGGAGGTTGAACCCGTAGCTTAGAACGATTTCTGGGTTGGGTTCAGTCGACTGAACCTATGAGTTCAGTCGACTGGATCGCTGTTCTTAAGGTTCAGTTGACTGGACCTCGAAGGTCAGTCGACTGGACAGTGCTCCTAGGTGTTTTGGTGGTTTTTTAGTGTATTTTTCAGTCGACTGTGGGTTGTTGGTTTGTGATTTTGGGTTGATTCCTTGGTTTTCGATTGGTGTCCCATGGTATTTAATTGATTAATTTATGGGAATTACTTGATTCGAATACCTGTGGATTCCTTTTGGGGTTCGGTTAGTCATGTGGTGGTTTTGGGGGTTCGTGTTGTGATCCCTGGGTGTTTGTTTAGATGCCTTCCTCGAGTTGACGTGCCTGATTAGGTTTTGGATGATGTGGCACGGTCGTGTACGTGATGGTTATGCACGGGAAGTGTGAGGTTTTGGTGAGAACCATGGTTGTGGGTTTGGTGTTGGCCTTCGGTTAGGTCGAGTTATGTAGGTTTGTTGATCGTGTTGGCGCGTGTGAGCGCCGTGGGTCCAGGTGTGTGGATGTCGAGTTACGTGACGGGTAGCATCGTGGTGTGAGGTTGTATGTGGCTATATGCTTTTATAACTAGCTTATACATTTATAACTCTGTTTATTTATGTACGGAATATGTAAGTGAATTACATAAGGTGATATCGTTATGTGTAACATGGTTTATACTTTAAAATCTAGAGTTTTATAGGCATGTGACGTGATTTGTGGAACGTCGTGTTGATACATGGTTATATGCTTTAAATCCTGATTTAGGTTTGCATATATGTATGAAATGGATTAGATAAATCTGTGATCCAGTAAATATAAATCCTGGTTGATGATGCACGTGTGAGTGTGTGGGTGTATGAGGTAGGCAGCGAACCCGGTGTATGAGGTAGGCAGCAAACCCGGTGTATGAGGTAGGCTGCAAAAGTCGATGTGTGTGCGATTGGGGCTGCGGTAGTCCTTTGGTTAAAGTCCGAGAAGATGCATTAGTTGGGACAGTGGTCATTCGGTAAAAGTCCGAAAAGATTCATGGATTGCATGTACTGCACATTGCGACGGATAGACCAATTTTCTTAAAAACTGTATTAACAGCCTGCGGGAGTCGAAATACAAAAAATCGTTTTCAGGGCTCCTGTGAGAGAGTCAAAACATGATTTTTATCCTCGCTTTCCCGTTGCGTGTAAAAAAATTGTTTTCTGGCTATGGTAAGTCGTGATTTAAAACTGTTTTCAAATTGTTTTATTGGCTTGAAAGAGAGTCAAAAACTGCACTTCGTTTATCGAGCATGTTTAGCTTATACTACATGTGTTGTTTAGAATCTACTGAGCTTTGGCTCACAGTGTGGGATAAAATATTTTTAAGTACCGATCACACGCACTGATTTGGGGTTGTTGGTTAGGAGCGGAAGAGTTGTAGTCTTCATTTTTGTCTTTTGTTACATGTATGTTGGAACATATTTTTCGGGTGTTGGAACCGTGTAATGTTGCCGTTTGGCGTTTATATACAATGCATGTATAGTTTTATTTGAGAGTGTATTCTCGGGTTGGGTTGTTGTTTGGTTGTTTTTGGGTGTTTCACGTGGCCCGGAGTTTGGGGCGTGACATCACATATCATGCATCATATCTTTGTTAGTTTTTATCCTTCGAGTTTCAGCTCATATTGTAATTTTTACAAAATTTTACAGGTCTTGACAAGCATGAGAAGATGCAAAAATGTCTTAGACTCTCATATAAGACTTGAAGAAGAAAAGAAAAAAGTGTGTGTAGTTTGGAATCAATATGTACATTTTATAAGTTTATAAAATATAATGAAATTTATCTTTGTAATTGAAACTATAAACTTTTATGAATATATAGCGTACTCTAAGTCCTTGATTCTAGTAATGTTATTCATTTGAATGGAATAGTATTGATATTTACATAGTTTTATGGGAATTGATTAAAAAGATAGATGCATTTGTATTGTTATGAAAAATGTTATTATTATATTATTTTGAATTGTGATTGGGAGTTAAAATCCAGGCTGTGCCTGTGTATAGATTGTTATTTGAGTTCAACAGGTTTGCAGGAAATTTGGAATAGTCCGAAAAACATATGAGATTTTGTCGAATTTTTTCAATTTTATACTTATAATAATTTTGAAGTTTAGGAAAGAAACTTTTTTTAAAACAAATTACATTCAGGTGTTTTTCTTTAAAAGAGATTCAAACCATAAATAGAGTTTTATAGAAAGAGTCTCCTCGGTTATTCGGTAAAGTTGAGTTATCGAGTGAGGTTCACGTGCCTCGGGATGAGGGCGTGACATACTCTATTAAAAGTAAGTCTTATTTTGGTTTTCGTATATTTATCAAGGTATAAAGGTTTTTTCAATGACACTTCCCACATTGCTTAATCTAACATAAGTCTAAAGTTCAATGGCACATTATAAAATTTCACCCAAGTTGGTATACTAGAAAATAGTTCTTTAGATAATTGCATTCCCGAGAACCATTTCTTAACAATAATTAGTCGGCTACCAAAGTAGTATGGTCCCTTCTCAAGAATTATTTCAATTGTTTCTTTACTCTTCATCTTGAAAATATAAAAACCATTATCAAGGGTAATGACATCATTGAGATTGTTCTTTCATAGCTTTTCTACCCAACTTTTAAAATTATGAAAAGATAGTTTCGTATCAATGAAAAACTCCACCAAAGCATTATTTTATTGAAAACACCTATCTTTAGAAACTTCAATAGGGATCTTTAGCTCATTATTTTCAAACTCAACATTAAATAGGCTAAGATTACCACTAATCTTATCAAAATAAAAGTTATTCTTCACAATATTAGCCTATGCCTGGCCTAGTTTTTTTTTTAAAGCTTTTTGCATAAAAGCTTTTTAAAAAGTCTACTGGTTTGGTCTAAATTGGCTTTTCTACATCTTTTTACATTTACCTTTACATTTTTTATAAAAAAAAGTCAAAAAATCAAAAAGCCTAGAAAAATTTTTTAGTCCAAACACAAGCTTAGACCAAGAATTCACCTTACCCGACTCTGTACTAATTGCTGCTCGGCCCTCCTCTAAATAGGTTATAGGATCAACAACTATTCTAACCTCAAAATAGTAGTCAGTTGGACTAGGGTAGTAGCCGATATAGACCCCATAAGACCAAGTTGGAGATCAGTCACATCTAAACCAATAATATTAGTTTTTTGTACAACAACCCCATCATCACTTAATCTCAAAAGGAGAATTCCCATTTACATTTCCGTTCTTGTTAGAGATTGAGTGAGGCGATATCAAATTTAAGCCATTTGATCGACCATCAAAAGCCCCATGAGCTTCAATGGTACTAAGACTACCGCAAATAAAAAATTCTTCACAAGCACGTTGATTAAATTCGTCAAAATTAGATTCAAAATCTGCACTAAGAGACCTATAACTAAGCCCTCCAATTCCAATCTATTTCGAACTAATGTAGCATGAAATTCCTTTAAAGTATACTTCTTAGATGAGCCACTTTTATTTTTTGTTTTCTTTCCCATTAAACAGAGCAAACAAGAAAAAATACCTAGTTGAGAACAGAGTTCTCCACTCTGGTGCGCTTAAAATTCCAATTGCCAATTCGTTGTTTTCCAAATGCAAAAGAAATCAATCACCAGTCACCATTGTCATGGTGTCGCTATTTGAAACTGTGAAACCCCCTTTTCGCTGCGTAACCCTAATCTCAATTTTCATATGTTAAAATCAAACAAAATATCGTGATTCCATGGCTATACAGCCATCATCGTCTTAATTTAAGATCTTTATAGAATGGAGATAAGAAGTGATTTTTGAGTGAAAACAAAGTGTTAGAACAAGGCAACTCAAGATGGGGGGTGAATTGGGTCTTTAAAAAATAAATAACAATTAAATTTTTTTTTTCAAAACTCTTTTAATATTGCAATCAAATAAAGCAAATATTGAAATAATGCAATTATTAAAAGATGAGAGATAGAGAGATAGAACCGGACGCCAAGAATTTATAGTAGTTCGGTTTTATCTTAGCCTACGTCCACTCCTCAAGATCTCTCTTAAGTATTTTCACTATATAGAATACTTCACGGGCGTATTCCAAATCTTTTACAATCTTCAAGACTTTGCTTGAATGAGCTGAATGTTTACGGGCACACTCACAAGCTTAACAGCTTCAAGAAAATTCTATGAAAACAAGCCCTTATTTTTCTTCTAATCTCTCTTGAACTCTTCTTTAACGAGTTTCACTCACTCACTCACTCAAAGAATAAAGGGTGACTCACTCTTGAATATAATAAATGAGGTGTATTAATAAAGAAAACTCACTCTCTTTACAGAAATAATTTACAATAAATGAAAAGGTAAAGAGAGATGAGAAACAAAAACTGGAGTTACAGTAATAAATGTGAGCTTAAGATTTCTAAGATTGATTTGAGTAATAGAACAGTGAATACAAGTCTCCAACCTTCTTAAATGCTGAGAAGTTACTTCTTATATAAGTTCTTGTGCATTCATGACCGTTGGAGTTAGGTGGGAGTAATAAATGCCAAAAATTCAGCCATTGAGATCTGTCGTGAATTTGAATTTTCATCTCAGATGTCGACACAATTACTTTTGGTGTCGACACAAAGTGTCTAGGGTAGAGTTCTTTAAGTGGTTGGGTTGACACGAATTTTCTGAGGGGTCGACACAATTTCTGCATTCCACCTTCCAACATCATGATGTCAACACATTTAGATTTGGTGTCGACTCATTTGAAACTTCAGCAACCGGAGGAACCACTTTATGTCGACTCAACTTGCTCTTGGTGTCGACACTAATTTCTGCAGGAAGTCTCGGTTCTTTTGTGTCGACTCATCTTCAGTTGGTGTCGACTCAAATGTACTTAGAATCCGAGAGGAGGCACTTTGTGTCGGCTCATGTCTTCTTTAGTGTCGACACTAAAATTTGCAAGCAGTCTCGAGACTTTTGTGTCGACTCATCTTTAGTTGGTGTCGACACCTCAAAATCTGCAGGTGGCCTCAGTTGTTTTGTGCTGACACAATTTCTATTTGTGTTGACCCAAACTTTCGGATAACAAAAGTGAGGATCATTTTTGTGTCGACAAAAAATTGATTTGTGTCGACTCTTTTGAGTACTGAGAGCTTCGGCTCTTTTGTGTTGACACAAAACTTGTTTGTGTCGACACTAACACTTTGATACCTAAAGATCAACTTCAAATAACTGTTATGGTGTCAAAGCATTTGCTCAATAGGTGTTGACACACTTAATATGCTTCAAGTATAATTTGCCTTAAATGTGTTTTGACTTTATTTTCAATTAAGATCAGCACAGAATATCCTTATTCAAGAATGCTTAATGTTTGAACTTTTTTGAGATTTAAGTCATTTCTTTTGACTAAAAGTGTCAACTTAATTGTTCGAAATGTGTTAACACTTATATTTTGAAAATATAAAATATTATCTATTTAAATCTATTTATTCTTAGAAAATAAATTATGAAAATCATTAAAATCAAAATCAAAAGACCTTGGCCTAACAATCTTCCCATTTTTTATGATTACAACTATATTTTTATTTTTTTTAAAATATTTAAAAATAATTTTTAGCAAGGGTTCTTCCCTTATCGATATGCCTCAAATAACATTTGCAATCATAATGACTAGGCATTCAGGATTCAGAAAGCATACAGAATTGATATGATTTGAAATAAATAATCAAGAAGCATTCTGAATTTATTAAAAATTTGTACGAAACAGTAAATATGTGCAAAGTGATTTATATTGATAAATCCAACGCATATCAAAAAATTCATAACCAATCCATTCAATGAACAAATCACATATACATATAGAGATGTAAGTATTCATTTCAAATATGTTCAACCATCCAAACAAAAATTTTAAAACAATATTCAAGAGTTTTAAACCATCATTCAAACCATACCATTCAATAACAACAACAACAACAAAATGTTTAGAACTTGTACATCTTCACCTTTAAAATTTTTTTTTAAAAAAATGTATGTTGCTCTTCTTTCTTCTTTGTATTCTCCCATTCACTAACTTACCTACCTTCTCTCCCCTTTCTTTCTCCCCTTTTGTAATCTTTAAAAAAAATGGGACTATTGATCGTCAATGAATCGCTTGAATTCCTTATTTGCCTTGACTTTGTCCTTGCTTGCTGAAGCCCGTTCTTTCGCTGTACATGCTCGTTCGTCCTTAGCTTCGGCTGCAGCCATGGCTTCATAGCGTGCTACCAATGCTAGGTCGGCTTCCTTTTTCAATTACGTGGCCTTTTCTTCTTTTGTCTCTTTGGGTTTGAATTGTTTAGCCCAAGCTTCTTGAATCCATTTGAGATGTTCTTCCACCTTTTGAGAGTTGGCATGCACCGCAGTGACAATACCTTGATCATACTCTTTGCGCACTTGATGAAGGATGGCCTTGTTGCAATTGACAATGGATGCAATGTTCTCATCCATTGTTTTGCATAGGGCTCTCCATGCATCAGTGGCATTTTTCACACCTCTCTGGAGGCTTCTGTTAGTCTTATCAAGATGTTTGACTTTCTCAGAGAGGGAGAAAACAGAGTGATTCTGATCAAAAAAGTCTTAGTCGACATTTGCTTAGAAGAGGGTCACTTTAGAAGATAGTGAGTTGATTAAAGAAACAATCTCAGAGAGGTCAACATAGACTTGAGCAGAGGAGGATGATGCATGAGCAGCAGGGGGAACAGATGTAGATATGGGAGAAGGAGAAACAAAGGATGGACCAGGAGTGTCAACTGTATGAGAGGGAGGAGAGTCAAGATCAATGGGGATGAAGGAATTGTCTTGAGGAGCAGGAGGGGGAGTTCTTGCAGAGGAAGGGGTGCCATGGTGAGTAGTAGTCCAGACACCATCAACATTAGCAATTTGCATATGTTTGAAGGAAGAGCTACCATACAAGTCATGCTTAGAAAAGGCAACTGCTTTTTTCTCAGACGGATCAATGCCAAAATGGCAAAAAACACGAGTAAGATACATCCCATGAGGGAGTGAGGATTTAGACTTACTGTGTGAGTGAAGCATGTGAGAGATGAACAGAAATTTTAAGTCTAGGTTTTTCTGCTCAAGGATGCACCACATGATAAAAGTATGTATATATGAAACATCATCAAATTTTTTCAACAGGGGTAAAAAAATGTGGTTGACTATGTGACGTAGGATGCGCATTTCAGGTTTCAAAGAGTTTTTCTCTAATGGCTTGTAGGGGTCGATGTCCTCATTCTCAAAAAATATTTTTGATAGATTCAAAAAACGAAAAGCTTTCAACCTCAATAGGTTTCTGGTTGTGATAAACACAAATATCCCCTTCGAGAATGCCAAGGATTTCGTTTAAGGATGATGGGTCAAAACAATATCTTTACCATTCACCCAAGTGGTGATGGTGGTGGTTGGAACCAAGGATATGTGAAAGTGAGTATAAAAAAACTTAATCGATGTGGGATAGTGAGGTTCTTTGATCTGAAGTAGCCTTTTCCACCCAAAACTAGAGAAGAGATCTTTGAATCTCATTTCTATAGAATCGAAAAACGAAAAGTCTATGGATCAACCAGGACAAATTTTACGATTTACAAAGGAAGAAAAATAAAGTTAACGAATTTTGGGGGTTTTAAATGAGATTACCTCTGATGAGGCTACATTCTCTGGTACTGTTGCTGTTGCTATTGCCATCGCCGTTTTGGAGGTCGTCTTCTTCCGTTTCGACATCCTAGGGCTTGAGGACGTTCCTTCTCCGATCCTCTTTGCTCTTTTTTCCATCATTTTTTGCGGCATTGTGAGGGATTTGAGTTTGGATTGAGAATGAGATAAGGAGTCGACTCATGGTTTGAAGGAGAGAAGGCAGGAGATGAATCGTTTTATAGAGAAAAAATGGAGGGAAAATATGTGACCGTTCAGGTCAGACACGTCTATATATAGACTCAACAACTTGTGTCAACATAAATTATTTTTGGTGTCGACACGATTCGTATCGCGTGTGGGTATCGAAACATGGAATTAGTGTCGACACATTTTCAGCAGGTGTCGACACATTCGGCTATTTCAGTCGACCCAGCATATCTTGGTGTCGACACAAATTTACCGAGAGTCAGGGAATCAATTGGTGTCGACACTGAATAGAAAGGGGTCGACACATTTTCTCACAGCGCCATTTCTATGCAGTTTTGTGTCAATACTACACACATTTGTGTCGACACTTTTTCAAGTGGTTTCGACACATTTTCACATGTAAGAAGTAACATTAAATGCTTTGAAATACAATAAAACGACATGGTTAGTATGGAAAATAAATCATCAATTAGGAACACATAGCATACCAAGTTCTCTTCTTATATAGCATATCCTTTCTTCATTTAAGGGTTTTGTAAAAATATCCGCTAATTAGTAATCTGTGTCTATAAATTCAAGTTTAATATTTTCTTTTTGCACATGATCTCTTATAAAATGATGTCTAATCTCTATGTGCTTGGTTCTTGAGTGCTGTATAGGGTTCTTGGATATATTAATTGTACTAGTGTTATCACATTTTATAAATATATGATCTAAATGAAAACCATAGTCATCTAATTGTTGCTTCATCCAAAGAATTTGTGCACAACAGCTTTTAGCTGCAATGTACTCAGGCTCGGTTGTAGACAAGGCCACTGAATTTTTGCTTCTTGCTAAACCAAGAAATTAGAGTGTCTTAGGAATTACCGTACCACTTGTGCTTTTTTTTATCTACTTTGCCTCCGACAAAATTAGTATCTGAATAGCTAAATAATTCAAAAGCTATTCCTTTAGGATAAAATAATCTTAGGTTTTGTGTTCCTAAAATGTATCTAAAGATGCGCTTAACTGCGGTCACATGTGATTCTTTAGGATTAAATTAAAATCTAGCACACATGCATACACTAAACATAATATTTAAACGACTGGCTGTTAAATATAAGTGAGATCCAATCATACCTCTATACGTTTTTCATCCACTACTATGCCATCTTCATCTTTGTCAAGTTTTGTTGTAGGACACATTGGAGTTTCCATGGATTTTGCCTTTAGCATATCGAACCTCTTCAATATGTCCCTCGTGTACTTAGCTTGATTGATATAGATTCATTCTTGGGTCTGTTTGATTTGGAGTCCGAGAAAATAGTTGAGCTCACCCATCATGCTCATCTCGAATTCTCCCTCCATACACTTAGCAAAGTTCTTGTAAAGAAATTCATTAGTTGCACTAAAAATTATATCATCTACATAAATTTGTACAACTAACATATTATTTTTCTTGAGATTTTATGAAAAGAGTTGTGTCTATTTTTCTCTTGAAAACTCATTTTCAATCAAGAATTTGCTAAGCCTTTCATATCATACTCTAGGTATTTGCTTTAAATCATAGAGAACTTTGGTAAGTTTGTAAACATGGTTTGAAAAATTTGAATTTTCAAAGCCAGAAGGTTATTTCACAAAAATTTCCTCTGAGATAAAACTATTTAAAAAAGCACTTTTGACATCCATTTGATAGAGTTTGAAATTTGTAAAGTATGCGAAAGCAAGTAACATCCTAATGGCTTCAATCCTAGCCACATGAGCAAAAGTCTCATCAAAATCGATGCATTCTTCTTGATTGTAACCTTGAGCTACCAATCGAGCTTTGTTCCTAAGAACTATTCTATTCTCATCCATTTTATTTCTAAAAACTCATTTTGTACTGATGATGGAATGTTCCTTAGGTCTTAGGACTAAAGTCCAAACTTTGTTTCTTTCAAATTGATTTAGCTCTTCTTACATAGCCAAGATCTAAAACTCATCATTTTTTACTTTCTCAAAATATTTTGGTTTAGTTTGGAAAAAAAATGCTAAATTACCACAAACATTATGTAGAGATAAACGAGTTTTGATACCTTGCAATGGATCGCCAATGATAAGATCATTTGGGTGACCAAGAGCATACCTCTACTCTTTAAGTAGGTCTGAACTTTTTGAATTTTCAGATTTTGCTATCTGTTGGACAGTGTTTTGTTGTGAATTTAAAACTTTCTCTTGATTTGGCTCTTCTTTTTTCTTGATAAAGATATCTTTCATACATTTTTCTATGTTTAAAAGGTTATCTTCACAGAATTTCTTTGAAGAATCAAAGTTAATTTTATCAAAAATAACATGTATAGATTTTTCAACAATTAGGGTTCTTTTGTTGAATACTCTATACGCTTTACTAGATATAAAGCATCCTAAAAAAATACCTTCAGCAGATTTGGCGTCGAACTTGCACAAAAGTTTCTTGTTGTTGTTTAAAACAAAATATTTATACCTAAATGCGCGAAAATAACTGATGTTAAATTTTCTTTAATTTCATAGCTCATATAGAATTTTCTTGAGAGAAGCTCTTATCATAACTTTGTTTAAGATAAAGCAAGCGGTATTGACAGTCTCGATCCAAAAGTATCGTGGTAGATTATTTTCACAGAGCATTGTCCTAGTCATTTCTTCAAATGTCATGTTCTTCCTCTCAACAACTTTATTTTTTTTGAGGGGTTCTAGGAGCAGAAAAATTATGGCTAATACCATTTTCATCACAAAATTTTTCAAAATCTTTATTTTTAAATTCTCTACCATGATCACTTCGGATACTTGTGATTTGAAAATCTTTTCCATTTTGAACTCTCTGAGACAGTTTTGTAAAATAGGCAAGGTTTCATTTTTGTGAGCTAAGAATATCACCCAAGTGTATCTAGTGAAGTCATCAATAATAACAAATGCATATCTCTTATCTCCAAGGCTTAAAGTCCTTGTTGGATCAAACAAGTCTATATGCAATAGTTGTAATGGTCTATAAGTTAAAATCTCATTTTTATAATAAAAATAACTTCTAATTTGTTTGCCTTGTTGGTATGCATCACATACTTTGTCTTTTTTAAATTTAATTTGGGGTAACCCAATCACTATTTTTTTTAAAAGTTTGAAAATCAAGTTCTTGTGTTCATGTCGAAGTTTTCTATGCCATAACAAACTATTGTCACTTAAGGCAGCTAAGCACTTAGTGCCATTCTTAGAAAAATTATTAAGAGTAAATGTATAAATATTTTCATGTCTTTGACCTTCAATAATAACTTTGTAATTGGTTGAATCTTTAATAACACACTTAGCATGATCAAACATAACTTTGTAGCCTTTGTTACAAAGTTGCCTTATGCTAAGAAGGTTATGTTTTAAACCATCAACAAGCAAAATATTTTCAATAGAAGGGGAATAAATTTTACCAATATAGCCAATTCTTATGATTTTTTTTTACTATTGTCTCCAAAAATCACAAATTCGCAATCTTTTGGTTTGAGATATGCAAATATCGATTAGTCGCCTATTATGTGCCTTGAGCAAGAGCTATTGAGATACTACATTCCCTCATTGAATGAGGATTTGAGACATACCTACAAGGAGAATCAAGTTTTAATTTTTGGTACTCAAATTTTCTTGGGTCTTTTGGTGTTAGTTCCTTGAGAATGTGTTTCTTTAGGAACCCAAGCCTTCTTAACATAACTGTTAGGAAATTTTCTGTGTGGACAGTATGTGACATTGTGTTCATGCTCATAACAGTGAAAGCAAGTGGCATTTGTATGATTTGATGATACTTTGACAAAAATATTATTTAAGAATTTTTGTTTCTTCTTGCGCTTATAACTAATTCCAGCCTTGTCAAAAACATATTTTTGCATACCAAGAAATTTGTCCAAGTTATTTTTGTAAGATCCTCAATTTTTTCACTTAATGGCTTGTTTTCTTCTTTAAAAACAGAAACTTGTTTTAACAAAATAAATTTTTTATTTTTCAAGGTTTCAATTTTAGTTGAGGAGGAAAGAACTAATTTTTTTAAAACAGAATTTTTTGCACCAATTTTTCTCAAGTTATCATGCAAATCTTTAAATGCGCTTTGCAATTGATATAAAGAAAAAGGGGTCAGATGTTTCGTCACCATCTTCTTTGGCCATGAGACATAGATTTGCCACTTTGTTTTTCTCATTTTTATCCTCAGAGCTGCTGTCATCACTTTCACCCCAAGCAGCTATCATGGTCTTTTTGAACCCCTTTTTGAATTGCTTTTTGACATGAGGCCATTCAACTTTAATGTGTCCAGGCTTTTTGCACTCATAACAAATGATTTTTTCTTTCTTTGAGTCGTTCTTAAATTTGCTATAGTCTCCTTTGAACTTGGTGGGCTCGCCTTAGTGACCTTCATTTTTGAAGAATTTTCTTTCTCCTTGTTTCATATTTCTAAGAAACTTTTTGAATTTTCTTGTGATTAGGGTCATATCTTCATTTTCATCACTAGGATTCTTCTTTAGATTCTTTATCATGTGTTGAGGATTTGAAGGCAATGTCTTTCTTCTTTTTATTGTCGTTCTCTTCATCCATCTTGATGTTCATCTCATGGGTCATGAGAAAATCAAGAAATTCTTCTAAGCTAAGCCTGTTCAGGTCTTTGGCTTCTTAAATGGTCGTGACATTTTCTTCCCAACTCTTAGGCATGCGCCTAAGAATTTTTCTTACCATCTCTGCATTAGAATAAATCTTACCAAGAGATTTCAGTCCGTTAATAATATCAGTGAAGCGAGTAAACATATCAAAAATTATTTCATCATGCTTCATTTTAAATAACTCATAGTTATGTACAAGTAAATTGATTTTTGGCTCTTTCACTTGATGGGTACTCTCGTGGGTAACTTTGAGTCTATCTCATATTTGTTTAGCTGTGTCACAAGTCGAGATTCTATTGAACTCGTTTGGGTCAAGTGAGCAGTACAGGAGATTCATGATTTTAGTATTTTTTTGTATCTCCTTTATATCGATTTCAGTTCATTCGGCCTCTGGTTTAGGGACAGCAACCCCTTCAACAGTTTTGGTGGGTCTTTTGGGTCAATTTATGAGAACCCGTCAAAGGTCGTAATCTACGACTTGAATATAGATTCTCATTCTAGCCTTCCAATAGTTATAATTTATTCCATTGAACAAGAGAGCTCTATTAGTTGATTGACCTTCGAATTGGATAAGTCCTATACTAGTGGTTATCATATAAAACTTTTAGACTGTTAAGTCAAAACCCAAAAGCCCAAGCTCTGATACCAATTGTTAGAATAAGGCAACCCAAGAGGGGGGTGAATTGGGTCTTTAAAAAAATAAATAACAATTTAAAAAAAAATTTCAAAACTCTTTTAATATTGCAATCAAATAAAGTAAATATTGAAATAATCTAATTATTAGAAGATGGGGGATAGAGAGATAGAACCGGACGCTAAAAATTTATAGTGGTTTGGCTTTATTTTAGCCTATGTCCACTCCTCAAGATCTTTCTTGAGTATTTTTACTATATAGAATAGTTCACGGGCGTATTCCAAACCTTTTACAATCTTCAAAATTTCGCTTGAATGAGCTGAATGTTTACGGGCATATTCACAAGCCTAAAAGCTTCAAGAAAATCCTATGAAAATAAGCTCCTATTTTCTTTTAATCTCTGTTGAACTCTTCTTTAATGAGTTTTACTCACTCACTCAAAGG
>JAOTRH010077636.1:0-17427 GCA_034768845.1 Heliamphora exappendiculata
ATTTTAATAAGTCAATTAAAATTTAACTTTTATTATATTATTAAAATATTTTTATTTTATTCCGTGTGTGGCACATGCTAAAGTGGTAGTATATATTAATGAAATGAGGGTTTTCGTGAGAAGCATCCTCGAAACTTTAAAACTTAAATTCTAATTTTTAAAATTTTTGAATTAAAAATTATTTATAAAATATTTGATTGGCTATTTACTTGTTAATCCTAGACAATCCAAGAGGGGATGAATTAAGTTTTAAAATAATAATAACTATTTCAAAAAAAAATTTCAAAATCTTTTAATTTTCTTAAACAAATATAACAAGAATATTAAGAAATAAAACAATGAAGAAATTAAAGAGGTTAGGGAGATAGAAATTGAACCAGATACCAAGATTTGTAGTGTTTCGACTTTTTTCAAGCCTACGCGTACTCCTTAAGACTCGTCTAGAGAATTTTCACTAAGATAAAATATTTCACGGGCGCATTTAAAGCCTTTTACAGCCTCAAGATGATTCTACAAAAATAATTTTATATTTTTTTCTAATCACTCTTGAGCTCTCTTTTAATTAATATCACTTACTCACTCAAAGAATCAATTGTAACTCACCGTTAGGTACAATAAATATATGAGAATCAAAGATTCATTCACTCTCTTTACAAATAAATAAAAATAAATGAATACAAAGAGGTGAGATTTAGCTGAAGGAGTTAATGAGCAATAAATGCTTCTTAAAGATTTAAGCTTTTGATTCAAGCAATACAATAGTATCTAGATCTTCAAAACTTTGAAAATTAACTCTTTATATAGCCATCTGAAGTGAATGACCGTTTGTGGGTTGGTGGAGGCAATTAATACTTTAAAATTCAACCGTTGGAACTAGACGAGATTTGAGATCTATCACAGGGGCCGACTCAAACCATTTTGGGTCGACTCAAAATGTCTAGGGTTTGGTTTCTTAAGTGATTGTGTTAACTCATTTCTGCAATGGTGTCGACATAATCATTACTTCAGTTTTTCAGGAGAGACCTTGGTGTTGACTCATATCGTCTTTGGTGTCGACTCATTTTATCTGACAAGCTATTGGAATTTTGGTGTTGTCTCATCTTCGTTTTGGTGTCGACTCATAAAATTGCAGCCAGCCTCGGTTGTTTTAGAGTTGACTCATTTTGATTTGGTGTCGTCTCAGAAAACTACATACGGTCTTAGTTATTTTGGGGTCGACCCGAAGTCGTTTGGTATCGACTCAAAAAGCTTATTTCTGCGGGGAACCTTTATGTCGACTCATAAATCTTTTGTGTCGACTCGTTTGAGTTGGAGTGGGGAATTGACTTGAATCTCTGATGTCAACCCATTTATCTTTGGTGTCGACTCATTTTTCTCAAAATCAAAAATTCGATAGATTACTTGGTGTCGACTCAAATTGCGTTGGTGTTGACCCAAAGTGACTCCCGTAAGGCTTGCGTAGGTGTCGACTCAAATTCGTTTTGTGTCGACTCATTTTGCTCAACTGCCTGGATTCCGGTGCAATACTAAAGGTGTTAACCCAAACTAGTTTGGTGTCAACTCAAATGAGTTCCTGAAAACATCTTAGAAAAATATGTTAAGGTGTCGATTCAATTTCTCAATGGTGTCGACACACTTGAGAATTCCAAGCATACTTAGCTTTTAGGTGTTGACTCAAATATCAATTTGTTTCGACTCAAAATATTTTTTGACAGAACACAGAGTGTCTACCCATTTGATGCAAAAAGTCAGCATAAATAGTTTAACGTGTCGACTTATTAGTTATGTAGTGTCAACACTTACCTTTTTAAAAATAAATAAATGTAATCATTTTTAAATCAATTTAATTAAGAAAATAACTTTATGAAAATCATTAAAATCTAATTAAAAAGTTCTTGGGCTAACAATCTCATCTTTTTTTATGATTATAACATTTTCTAGAAAATATCTAAAAAGATTTTCAATAAAGGTTTTCCCCTTATATTTATACCTTAAACAAGTTATGAACTTACAACAATAAGACATTCAACAAGAATGTAAAACATCCGTGCAAGAGAATTTCCAAATTTGATTTAGAAGCATTCTAAATTTATTAAGACTTGTGCATCAACTCAAAGTATTCAAGTATTCAAGAGACAAAACAAGTGTATATATATGTGTAATAATTTCAAGTTTCAAGCATCAAACACATTTCATACACAGAAACAAAGAACACGAAGACAATTGGTATAAAATTGAGATATGATAATCAATTAAGTGTTATCCAAAAACACCCAACAATTAAAAAACTTAATGATTTCACAACCAACAATTATAAAAAATGGTTCCACAACCATTGTCACAAACATATAAAACAGATAAGAAAATGTTTAACAATTACATCTTGTCCTTCAATTAAAACATAAACAATAACAAAATCTTTTCTTCTCCCCTTCATTGCTTCTTCTCCCATTTTATAATCATCAAAATCAGATGTCGTAGAATTTTTTCTTCTTTTGCTTCTTGTCTTCGGCCACTTTCCTTCATTTATAAGCACGTTCTTTGGAGACTCTTTCTTTCTCAGAAGTTTTCTATTGTTCTTCAAGGGCTGCAAATGAGGCTGCCAAAGCTAAGTTGGCGTCGCGCTTCAATCTTGCTTCTTTTTTTTGCCTTCATTTTCTTTAGGCTTAAACTATTTAGCCTAAGCGTCTTAAATCCATTTAAGATGGTCTTCGACTTTTTTGGCATTCTGTTGCACTATTATGACGTCGCCTTCATCATATTCCTTTCGAACTTGTTGGAGAATGGCAACATTAGCCTTCACAATGAAGGCTACACTGTCGTTCATGATTTTGCTCATGGAAAGGTCAGCATCGCATGCGTTTTCAATTTTCCTTCTCCGAGTACAGTTGGTCTAGATGTTTGATTTTATCGAAGATAGAGGATATTTTGCAACTGATATCAAAGAGATTTGCATCAACTTTCGTTTGAAAGGATGCTACAGAAGAGGTTAATCCCACAAGGGAGACAAGTTCTGCAAACTCTTGAGATGAGGGACCAGCAGAAGGAGCTGATGGGGATGCAACAAAAGGAGTAGGAGGAGGAACAAAGGTGGAAGAGGAACCAGGTACATAATGTTTGGTCTGGAGAGGAGCAGAGGAACCAGAATCAAACGGGATAAGAGAATTGGTACGATTTGAGGGAGGAAGAGGGGTCATACTAGATGATGATGGAACAGTGGAAGGAGATGCAAAATTTTCACGTTTAGTGGATCAAATACTATCAATTTTTGAGATCTGCATATGCTTCAAAGTAGACTATTCATATGAATCGTGTTTTAAAAAGAGAATTTCCTTCTCAATGGACAAGTCAACCCCAAAGTACCGAAACACACGGGTAAAAAACATGGCATGAGGAAGGAAGGAATTGGACTTAGAATGTGATTGCAACTATCAGAGATGAAAAGATAATTAAGGTCCAATTTCTTGCCTTCGAGGATGTACCACATAATGAAAACATACATAAATGTCACATCACCAAATTTTTCAGGTTGGGGTAGAAAAATATGATTGACAAAATAATGCAAAATTCTCCTTTCGGGCTTAAGAGAATTGACCTCAAGGGGTTTTGAAGGGTCAACCTCTTCGAGTTAAAAAATTAGTTTTATCGCATCATGAAAAGAGAAACTGTCAATAGTTGTCTTCTTCTTGTTGCATAATAGACCCTTAGGGAGACTGAGGATCTTATTCAAGGCTTTAGAAGTAAAGTGAATGTCTACACCCTTCACCCAAGTGGTGATGGTCATGATATTTGGGTCGGTGATTTTGAAATGAGCGTAGAATAGTTTGACGAGTGTAGGGTAATGGGGTTCTCAAACCTGGATTAAGTTCATCCAATTGCGATCGGAGAATAACTTAGAAAATCTCATTTCTATGGAATTGAAAAACTAAAAATCAACAGAGCGTCCAAGGATTATCTTTCGAGTTGCAAAAGAGGAGAAGTAAAGATTCTTGTACTTACTGAACTGGAACTTCAAGGCGGGTTCGATTGATGTGACACTTGAAGATCTGGCCTTTCTCTTCTTCGATTTCTTCTGGATCTTCTGTTTCTTTGCCGCTCTAGGGCTTGACGAAGAGATAGGGAAAGAGGTAAAGAAGGTGAAAATTTGATCTTATCATTAACTTTGATTTGATCTTATTCAGAATCTTATTCAAATTTTCTTTAATCATTACTTTAGATTTGATCTTATCTAGAATCATATCTAAAATATTTTTATAATCCTATCAAAACATATGCAAAAAAATTTATAACTATTTAAAATTTTTATTACTATATTATTATTTGTCAAAAATTTTATTTTTAAAAATTTTCTACGAACTATTAAATCATATATTATTCTAAGTAGTGACACGTGTCTTATTTATATTAACTGTTATGGTGCGGGTTATTACAATCTACCCTCTTTTAAGAAATTTCGTCTCGAAATTTTTGTTCCTTTCTGCTAAAAAAGATGTAGATACTTCTTTTGCATGTTCTCTTTTTGTTCCCAGGTGGCTTCTTCCACCAAATGGTTCCGCCACATTACTTTTATCGAAGGAATGAATTTATTTCGCAAAACTTGTTCTTTTCTGTCGAATATTTGTACTAATTTCTCCTCATACGTACGGTCGGGTTTCAGGTCGACTGGTTGCACTGTTAGCACATGAAAAGGATCCGGCATGTACTTCCTTAACATTGAGACATGGAATACGTCGTGTAATCTAATAACTCCGAAGGTAGGACCAATTGATATGCTGTGTTGCCAATTCTTTTAGTGTTCTCATAGGGCCCAATGTAACGGGGACTCAACTTTTCTTTCTTTCTGAATCTCATTACTCCTTTCCGTGGCGATACTTTTAAGATTACATGATCTCCGACTTCAAATTCTAGGTCGCATCTCCGATTATTCGCGTAACTTTTCTGTCGGTCTTAAGACTGCTTCAATCTTTCTCGAATCAATTTTATCTTGTCAGTGGTGATTTGCACAATTTCATAGCCAAGTAACTTCCTTTCTCCGACTTCCTCCCAACAGATCGAGCTTCGACATTTTCTGTCGTATAATGCTTCATAAGGGATCATTCCTATGATTGACTGGAAACTATTATTATACGCGAATTCAATTAATGACAAATGTTCTTTCCAGCTTCCGGCAAAGTCCAATACACAAGTTCTGAGCATATCCTCAAAGGTTTGAATTGTCCTTTCTGATTGGCCGTCAGTTTGCGGGTGAAAGACCGTACTAAACTTTAACATAGTCCCCAGCACCTCTTGTAAACTTGGTCAAAATCTAAATGTAAAATGTGGATCCCTATCGGATACTATGGAGACTGGTATGCCATGCAAACGAACAATTTCATCAATATAAAATTGTGCGAACCGATTCATAGAAAACGCCATCTTTACTGGTAAATAGTGTGCTGATTTTGTCAATCTATCCACGATAGCGTCATTACCTTTGGGTGATCGTGGTAGCCCAACCACAAAATCTATGGTGATATGTTTCCACTTCCACTCAGGTACAAGTAAGGGTTATAATAATCTTGCCAGCTTTTGGTGTTCAATTTTAACTTGTTGACATACTAAACATCTTATTACAAAGTCTACCACATCTTTCTTCATCCCACTCCACCAGTATCTTTCCCTTAGATCTCTATATATTTTTGTGCTTTTAGGATGCATCGTATATGCTGAATTATGAGCTTCATCTAAAATTTTCCTCTTTAACTCTTCATTATTAGGTACATATAGTCGGTGTCCAAATCATATGACATCATCCTCGAACTCCGTTTTTCCTTTAGCAATTGCCTCTGCTCTTATCTTATCCACTTGACTGTCTGCTAACTAGGCAGTTCGAATATGGTTTAACAAGGTCGGTCTTATCCTAAGAGTTACTAATAAGCCCACATCTTTTCCTATTGCAAGGTTAATTCTGAGCAATTGTATTTCAAAAAATGCATTATTTTGTACTGCTCGAAGATGCGCTATACTTCTGGATGACTTCTGACTTAGAGCATCTGCTATCACGTTGGCCTTTCCCGGGTGGTTGTGAATTGTACAATCATAATTCTTAATTAGTTCCATCCACCTTCTTTGTCTTAGGTTCAACTCCTTCTGGGTGAAGACATACTTTAAACTCTGATGGTCGGTGAATATCTCACAAGTGACTCTGTATAAGTAATGTCTCCATATTTTGAGTGCGAAGACAATTGCAGCTAATTCTAGATCATCGGTAGGATAATTCTTCTCGTGAGACTTTAACTGTCTAGATGCACATGCTATCACTTTTTCATGTTGCATTGAAACACAATCTAACCCTTGGTGTGATGCATCACTATAGACTACAAAACCTTCATTGCCTGATTGGAGGGTGAGAACAGGAGCTGACACCAACTTAGACTTTAGTTCTTGAAAACTGTGTTCACATTGGTCAGACTATTCAAACTTCGCATTCTTTTGGATTAACTGAGTCAAGGATTTTGCGATTAAAGAAAAGTCTCGAATAAATTTTCGATAATAACCAACTAAACCCAAAAAGCTATGTATAGGTTATGTTGGTTGGTTTTGCCCAATTTACTACAACCTCAACTTTTGCCTGATCTACTTGGATTCCATTCTCAGATATTACATGACCTAAGAACACCACTCGGTCCAACCAAAATTCACATTTAGAGAACTTTGCATACAGTTTGTGGTTCCTTAGAATTTGTAAAGAAATCTTCAAATGTTTCGTGTGTTCTTCCTTACTTCGGGAGTATATCAGAGTGTCATCAATGAATACAATTACAAATTTATGCAAAAACTTCTTAAACACTCGATTCATCAAGTCTATAAATACTGCAGGCGCATTAGTCAACCCGAAAGGTATTACTACAAACTCAAAATGACCATTGCAAGTTCTAAAAGCAGTCTTGGGTATGTTTGATTCTCTTACTTTCAATTGATGATACCCTGACCTCATGTCGATCTTCGAGAATACTTTTGCTCCTTGTAACTGATCGAAAAGATCATCTATCTTGGACAAGGAATACTTGTTCTTGACAGGTACTTTATTTAATTGTCAGTAGTCAATACACATCCTAAGAGCTCCATCCTTCTTCTTAATAAATAACACGGGTGCTCCCCAAGGTGAGGCACTAGGTTTGATGAACCCTTTATCCAACAATTCTTGTAATTGCTTCTTCAATTCTCCCAATTCCACAGGGGACATCCTATAAGGAGGGATGGATATAGGGATTGTACCCTAGTATAGATCAAAGGTAAACTTTACTTCTCGTTCTGGGGGTACTCTAGGCAAGTTTTCTGGGAACACATCTGGGAACTCATGAACTGCTGGTACTTCTAAAAGTTTTTTTCTTTTCATTTATGTGTCTACCACGTACGCCAAAAATCATAGCAACCTTTCTGTAATAACTTTAAAGCCTTATTGGCTGACACAAAACGAACAGACTTCCTACCTTTATCCTCTTAAAAAATAAATTTCACTTCTCTGAATATTCTGAAGGTTACTTTCTTCTCAAAACTATCTAGTGATGCATGGTAGGAGGACAACCAGTCAATTCCGAGAATTAGGTCAAAATCTATCATGCTTAAAGGCATCAAATCTACCATCATATCTTTGTCGACTATCTTTAACAAATAATTTTTGTACACACTTCTGATTATCACTTCTTCCCCTACTGGAGTAGTAATTGTTGTTGTACTTCATTAGGAATTGACGATGCCCCTTCTGAATTTTCCATACTTTATCCTATTATAAGAAATGAATGGATTTAAGATTCGACACTAGAGCCTAACCCAGCACACAAAGGCAGCCGAACAAGAAAACTGAGAATTATCTTCCCAATCTAACAACATACTTAGATTTCAAAGTAGGAATTTACGCCTGCAGAACGCATTTCCCAAATGGACTTCAAAGCCAGTCAATCAGACGTCCAAAGACAAGGGTTTGATATTCTAAGATCTATACCAAAACTCAAAAAGACGCACCTATCCTATGATCCACCACAGACTAAACTCTGACAAGTCTACAGAATCTAAAATCTAAGACTCTGATACCAAAATTGTCACACCCCTTTCTAAAAGCACAAAATCGATAAAGAATATTATCACATCCCGATATTGTACAGTTTTTCCTTCGCGTTGCAGCTAAGGTAGTGACTAAAGGCATTCATGTGAGACATGATATGATTATATTTTTTAGTATACCCAAACCGGCGTATATCAAACAAAATTCTCAAATTAAAATTATTTATTTATAGAACACAAACAATTATACATGCTTCGAATACGCTATCCTGTATCCATAAACTAGCGTATATTTTATAAAAAAAAACATTAACTACGAGCCTGAAATTATAAACTTGACAACTGTGGTGGACCAACTCTAGCCATCCCTGTTATCTGCAACCACAAATGTTACAGGAGAGTGCATTTAGTATTATAATGAACAAGATAAAAAAAATAGTCATTCTATTAAAACATCATGCTTTCCATAAAAAAAATAAAATATTGCATCCACTTGTCACAAATATTTCATAAATAACCTTATCAGCTTTTTTAGGATCTCACAAGTTATAACAAATTTTTCTCAATCTTTGTAAAAGTAGCACTTTAGGCTCAACAATCACAAATTATGAAATTCACTGTCTCAAAATAAAGTTTCTGGCATAACCGCCACAATGCAAAATAATCATGTCTCATTCACAACTCATATCCAACAGTGACCAAGTAGTCGCTAACCTCACGATCGGGAGTTCTGACGGTACCGTAACCTCAATTCTTAATACACGAATTAGCAACGTGATGGAATGAATGCCACTTTCCACTAAGCACGAGTGGTATGTGCTGTCCGGGACTTATAACTCGCAAAGCCTTTAAGAAAAAAAAACTCCCGCTCAACGGGCAACCTCCTCCATAGGGAGCAACAACACCCATAATTGGGAAACCTCCCATAACGGGATATAAATGGCTGAAAACCCTTCTAACTTGGCACTTTGGAACAATAGCACATTATTAAAAAAATTTATTTTACATACTCATACTTTGTAAAATGTGCAGATAGCATATTTAGAAATATCATGGCATTTGAAGAAAAGATCATACTATCATAAATTTTCATGCTTCAAAAACATGGATATAAAACAAGTTCAAAGCAAAGTTCATACATTTTTGTTCAAAATAATACTTAAGCACTCTCACATACATTTATATTCAAACTAATACTGCATTTATGTTCAAGATAATACTTAAGCATCTCACATGTATTTAGGTTTAAAAATAATACTGTATTTATATTCAAGATAATACTTAAGCATCTCACATGCATTTATATTCAAATTAATATTGCATTTATGTTCAAAATAATACTTAAGCATCTCACATGCATTTAGATTCGAAAATAATACTGTATTTATGTTCAAAATAATATTTAAGTATTTTACATCAACTTAGGCGTGAAAAAACTCTCCCCTTGTTCTTGATCCCAAAATTTCTACGCCTCCGGTGATAAAATCTCAATGCATAATGAAGAGATCGAGAAATTCCATAACAGAGAGAGAAATAGTGGCCGGGAACGGTGGTGGAGACTGATGGCGACGTGGGTGGTGTCGGCGGCGTTCGGCGACGGTAGTGGCTGAGCGGCGTCGGGCTCACGGTGGTCGTGGCGCTGCGTGTTTGGTTTAAAAACTCACTGTGTGTGAGAGATGATATGTGATGATATGTTGCCACCAAATGCCTTTTATAGGCTGTCCCAAATCTTTTTCAAGCATTAAATTTGATTTGATATTATTCAGAATCTTATCCAAATCTTTTTCAAGCATTAAATTTGATTTGATTTGATATTATTCAGAATCTTATCCAAATCCAAATCTTTTTCAAGCATTAAATTTGATTTGATTTGATATTATTCAGAATCTTATCCAAATCTTTTTCAATCATTAATTTTGATTTGATCTTATTCAGAATTTTATTTTATCCAAATTTTCTTCAATCATTACATTTGATTTGATCTTATCCAGAATTTTATTTAAAATCTTCTTATAATCCTATCAAAACTTATGCAAAGAAATTTGGAACTATTTAAAATTTTTATTGCTATATTATTATTTGTCAAAAATTTTATTTTTAAAATTTTTTTACGAACTATCAAATCATATATTATTCTAAGTAGTGACACGTGTCTTATTTATATTAACTGTTATGGTACAGGTTATTACAATTATAATGTTATAGAAAAATAAAAAATTAAATTATAAAAGAGAAAAAAAATAAAGAAAAAATGAGAAGATGAAAAAAGAAAATAATTAATATTTTAAAGTTTTTTCTTTATAAATACTGCCTATTAAAATATGAATATAATAAAAGTAATTAACGATTTGATTGGATTTCATACGATTTTCTAAAAGCTTAATCCGAGAATCAAATAATTAAAAGTAATTTTTAATAATTTAGAACCGAAAACAAAACGTGAACAAAAAAAGAACTAACGAAACCATATTTTGCATGTGGCCTTAGGGATTACTCTTCATATTTATATTTTTTTCTATTTTAAGATATTGAAAATAGTTGAATCATATGATAATTTAAAGACACTAAAATTTCAAGGCATATTCAATAATTTGTAAGATATTAAAATAGTAACATATAATTTTTAGAACAATTAATCCCTTTTCATTGACCAACTAACATTTAATTCTCTTTCAACAACTTGATTTAAGTTAGAATTCCTTTTTTTTTTTTGGAGTTTTAAGCTAAATAAAGGAGAAACTCTTTAAGTTTAAAATTGACTTTTAAATTAACTTAAAAGTCATTTTTTAAAAGCTTTAAACAAAAAATACTAGCTAGATAGTTTTACAAACAGGGCCTCAACATTTGAAAAAAAAAAAAGAAAAAAAAACCTTGACTCTTGAAAAAAATAATGTAGTTCCAACCGTTTTTTTAAAAGAAAAACCTCAGTATTAAAGTCTAGTTGACCATATGTATACATATACTGTCTGAATTCATTGTAATTAATCAAATTTTAATTTAACAATACACTAAAATTTATAATACGGGACACAAAATTATGGTCCTATTTGGGTGGACATAACTTATTGATTTATTAGGTTATAAGCTAAAAATAAGTTACGTCACCCAAATGAACTAAATAAATCACATTTTAAGTCAATAAACAAATAAGTTAATAAGCTAAATAAGCAAAAAATTACCCAAAGGAACCAAACTTATTTAAGAAAATAAGCCAAATAAAGCTAAAAATTACCTAAACGAATCAATCTTAAACGAAGTGGCTTATTTATGTTACCCAAACGAATCAGCTTATTTGTATTTTAGCTTATTTTCTTATAAACAAATCAATAATAAGCAATCCACCCAAACATGGCCTACGACGAGAAAAATTAAAAAAATAAATTTGTTTCGTCAAAAGATAAAAATAGTTTACTAAAGATAAAAATAAATAACATAAAATCTAATTCATCATTTTATTTTGATTTATTTTTGTCTTTTTAAAATTTTTATTTATATTTTGATCAATTATTTTTTACTTTTTTTAGTTCATTTTCACGAAAAGAGTCAAGAAATTATAACAATTTGACCCAAAAAAATTCACCAAATATAAAAATAAGTAACATAAAATTTAATTTATTGGGTTATTTTTGATTTTTTTTTCTATTTTTTTGTATACTTTGGTCAAAATATTTTAATTTTCCGATTCACGAGTCAATAATTTATAATAGTCTAATTAAATGATAGAAAAAATTTACTCAAAATAAGAATAAAAAATATAAAATAAACAAATAAAATATTGTCCTAAATGATTCTTAAATTGGCTTGCATCGCTCATTGAGATGCCAATTTGTATGATTTATAAGGCTCAATTTTTTATTTTTTAATATTTAGATTTTGAAAAATTGTGTTGGCTGAATTTTTTAACTTGATAACAGAACTAAATGTGGCTTATTTATCAAAAATTTAGTTTATTTGGATAATTTTTAGCTTATTTAACTTATTAACTTATTTTAGTTAATAAGTTAATAGAAACAAAAATATAGTTCGTTTATAATTTATCAAAAATTTAAAAATAAAAATAAAAAATATAAAATATAAACATTAACAAAGGGGTTGAGATCTTGTTTAAGCATATTTTATTCTACCTTTTTAGGGTGTGAAAAGACGTTTAAGTTTTATTTAAACTAAGGATAAAATAGGCATTTTGATGAAAAAAAGGATGGCTTTACCATTTTTTGTTAACTAGTGATTGACTAATTGGGTGGGAACAAGTGTTATGCAATTTAAAATTCTAAGAGAAAGCAATGTAATTTCATTAAAAATATGATATTTATTGTACTTTATTCATACCCCAACAGACTTTAGTTTAATTTACCCAATATACTTATAAAACAAATTTTTTTACTAACCAATTTTAAGAAAGTGACATGTTTAAATTTTTACTTTTTGAATGTGTTATAACTATTTTCACCAATTAAAAATTCACTTTTCTTTGAAATATCTATTTTTTTTTGTATTCTTTAAAACTTTTCATGTATTTTTCATTTCATTGGCCACAAATATAACTTTTTTTTTGACTTTTCACTCCCTTTAATTCTGTTTTTAAATAATTCTTCACCATATTCGATTATAATTCCTTCAATTTATTCCCAAAACAACAAATATTAAGGTTTCGTTTATTTTGACGTAAAATATTTTATTTATCTTTCATTGTTAGATTGATAATCCGTATGAAAAATATTTTTTTTAGTAAAATATTTTATATTATTAGACCAAATTTGACTTACAAAAAATTAATTCGTAAGTTAATTTTAAAATTGTGCCTTTGCATACCTTCACCCAATTCTTTCATCAAATTTTTTTTATTACAAATATTTTTCAAATGTTAACCAAATACTAAAAAAATACAAGTAAAACAAATTATTTTTATAAAATTATTTTATATATAAAATATTTTTTATAATAAAATATTTTACGTCGAAACAAATAGAGCCTTAAACTGCCAGCACAGCAAGGTCCATGACTTAACATTACGTTAACCATTGGGTTCATCATTTTATTATTTCTTCTTTTTTATTCAAGTTTTTCATGCAAGATGGTAAACTTTTAAAGAAAGCAATAATCTATAAACTTTACTTTTAAGTGAAATGAATCTAATTCAAGATAAATTTTAAGGGTTAATTAATTATCGTTCTTAATCTTTTTTAGAGAGTGTTTAGCATTGTTAAAACTAGTAACTTATATATTATAATTTATAATAAAAATTATAAATATTTAATAAAAAAATATAACTTATAACTGAAATAAAAAATAATAATTATAATTTATAACAAAAATTAAAAATATTTAAAATAATTTATAACTTATAATTAAAATTAATAATAAAAAACTAAAAATTATTAACAATAACTTTACCAATAGCTCCTTGAGTCATTAACTAACATACATATCTTTTCATCTTTACTTCACTTTTCTTATATGCATTTTTATACAAATTATGTAATATTTATGTCATTGACACTTTATTAGCTCAAATAAAACCAACTTCGCTCTCTTCTTAACTTTGTCCTTTAGTAATAAACTGCATGGTTATCAACATTAAACATCCTGTTTAGTGAAATCAACAATAAATTGCCTTCCACGTTCACCAGTTTATTTATGCAAACAATTAACTTTTGTCTCTTTAAATCATTGTATTAGTTTTTGTTATAAACTTCATGATTTTTTTTTTAAATTATTGTTTTTTTTCACAAAACATGTAGATAAACAAAATAATACAAGTTCAGGCAGTATATTTAAGCTGAAATAGACAACTAATTAACTTGAATTCCATATAAAAAAAACTGAAGAATAGAATCAACAAATAATATATTAACTTCCCTACATAAAATTAATACTGCTATTAGTACTAAAAAAAAGAGTTAATTACTGAAACATCCTATTTTCATGACTTGTTTTGGATAATTTCTATCCACTTGTCTTGTATTCTAACAAGTCCTTTTTAAAAAAATATATATTTACCAATCTGAACCATTTAGCCCTTGTCTTATTTATGGTTAACTGAAAAAGGTAAGACATATACATATGCATATATACTTATAATCAAGTAACTGATTTGGTCCAACCTTCTATTCAAACTCACTGTTTACTATATTGAGATTTACTAGTTTTGATTCTCTATTATCTCCGGCACATGAATAATATATTCGTGACACGATATCTTTTACACTAAATGCAGTATAAAGATGAAGGCAACATGTTCATATTAGTTAGGTGGTATTAGGACATAAATTTAAGAGAGGGGGGCGCGCGACATGTTCATATTACTTGAGGGATGTTTTTTCCTACTTAAATTATAAATTTTAGTTTATAACTTCTAATTATAAATCACAAACACAAATTTTACTATTTTAAACATGCAACAACAACCAACATGTTAGGCTCAACATATATTGTTTGGCGGAACAACTTAAAAGCTTAAGTCTATAGGTGATGAGCCATGAGTTCAGTTAATGTACATTAAACATTCAGCATTTTTCTTATTATCCAAAGTTAAACTATTCTTCACACATGGTGCGCCTCCGCGGTGTGTGTAGCACTACTGTTTAATGATAGGACACAAGTTTGAAGTTTTTTAAAAGCTTTTAGTAGAATTAATATTCAAGAAATGAATCCATGGCGGTGTCGGAGGCATTATCAGAGACAATTGTGACAGATGAATATGTGGCTATAAAGGAAGAATTTGAAGCGGCACAAGTCTCCGAGGCGGAGTTCAAAAGTATTTACAAAGGCCTGTTGGCCTTGAAGAACTCAATGGATGGGATTGCTGAGTCGAATTACGCCATTGCTTCTAATCTCATTAGAGACAAGCATCTTATTTTGCATAATTTTCTTATTAGAGACTAAGGCCTTATTTTGCATAATTTTCATGCAAGTGTAGAGAATTTTCGTGTGACCAGGAGATTACGGATTCAAAGCGTGCAAATAGCCCCCCGCGAATGTAAGATAAGACTACATACTATAAACTTATCGTGATTTGCTCCCTCTCTGGACCCTACATACGCGGGAGTTTCGTACACCGAGCTTTTCTCTTCTTTTTTTTTTGTAAAGGATTGTCGCCTAATGCTCACTAAACAAAAATGTATCAGTGCCCATACTTTCAAACAAGCGAACAACCGTGCAGACATCTAAGCAAACATGGTGTACAAGCTGTGACAGATTTTGAGCTCTTAGAAGCACCTCTAGCTGATCTTAGCGGAATGGCCTTTGAAAGACCATCTTAGTTCTCCTCTTTCCTATTCCTATGTACCCAAAAATAAAAGAATTCAACTAATGCTCCAACCATTTAAGGAAAATCATGGAACTAAATCATTCCAACAGATCACAATTTTGCCCACTGTACTCTTCTCTTCTTCTGAGAGCTTGTAGGCACCATGACAAAGAAGGAACACAGAACAAGAAAGCAACCATGGATTCAAAGAGAACAAAGCAAAAAAGATTAAACATAAGCTAATTTAGAAGTCATATTTAGGCATTGATTGGTAATTAGCTTAAACGTGCTTCTTTTTTACTTTTGCTTTTCTAGCTAAAAAGCATGCGTGGATAGAAAGTGGGTTGTATGGTAAATTAACATTTAAGACCGTTTTGAAGTTGGATAATTTAATTGGATGAAAAATTACCTTTTTCTTTGTTTGGATTGGATAGTATTACCCTTCTAAATTGCTAATTATAACAATTATATATAGTTATCATTGGTAGTAAATAAGTTATCAAGTAGAGATAGCTTTGCTTGGGATGAAAGTTTGAATAAGTTCCTACAAAATTGTGTTTTTATTTAATTTTTTAGCATTTTTGCCAATCGAGAAAACTGCAAAAGCTCGTTAGACAATCAGCCCAATCAAGCATACCTTCAACTGCTCCCTTGCTTACTGTTTACATCATGAACATTCAGGAACATTCTTAAGACTTATAGATGCTTTTACACCTGTTCCTTTTCTTCTAGATGCTTTTGTTTACCTCTAACTTTCTATCTTGCTATATATCCTTTTGGCCTACTTTCTGATTTTACATTGCACAGTTCCACAACGCATCATCTCTGTTTTAGTATCCCAGATGAACAAAGGCCTCAATGCCTGACAGAAAAATATAAAAGAATCATTTCATATCCATCTTCTGTCAAAAAGGTTAAATTGTAAATACCTGAATGTTAACCATGGAAATAATTTCAACAAGACCAAATAACAAATATAATAATAAGAAGATGCACAGAAAAGATCAGGTCAGGCACAAACTGAAATTGTCAACATAATCCAAGAACTATATGGAATTTCATGAATTGTGCGTTAAAGAGAATGGGGATGCCACCATTAATACTGTCAATCCTACTTTGCCTTCTGAAAATTAAAAAGGGATACTGCAGGAACCAGTGGAACACTAGGATACATAAGAGTCCTATTTCACTTTATTTGATTGAATTTCAGACATCTAATAATCCCATGAAATTTTACCTATTTATGCACTCAAGTTTAGCTTGCTCCATGACAATCAGTATCAACTTCCCCAGTGCATAAACATTACCTATCAATACTTGGTGAGGACAAAGAAAGCAGATCGTAACACAAAATTACCGCAATGACACAAACTTATAGCTTGAGATACTACTATGTAAATGAGATTTGGAGCTAAGACAAGTAGACAACTATGACTTAATGACTTGTATCATCATACCCATGTGGGAACTGCCAGACATTCTATAATTATAGAATCAATACCAAAAGTAGGAAGTAGAATTCTATGTTTGGGACAAAGGCATATGCCCTATGCCTTATTATGGCAAGTTCCATTGCAGCATATACACCACCCAGGCATCCATTCCCAATCAAAACTTCAAATTTTAAAACGTTACATTGGTGTATAGGTAGGGATGGCAATGAAGTGGGGCAGGGCACGGTGGGTCAATGGCGGGGATGTTATATCATGTTTCCCCTCCGTATCTTATTGGGGTGGGGGCAAGATGGGAGCGGGCATATTTGTTAAACTTTATGAAAGATGGTATTCATTTTTAAGAAATTGGTTGGTTGTACAGAAATAAGTATTATAGTAAAGGGTCTTTGATGAAAGAGAAAGAGAACTAACAAGAAAATAATTGAAATTTATTAGTGAGTGTGAGAGAGTATATGATATAAAAGAAATAATATTTGATGAAGGTCTATGATGAAAAAGCTGAAAAATAAAAAAATAAGAGAAAATGAAAGATAAGAATAATATTTTTGTGTTCTAATTTTTTTAAATATATATTTTAAAATTAAACTTCTTATATTTATTTATATATAAAATATATTTAATAATTACAATCAGGGACAAGACGGGAAATAATAGGATGGGAGAAGAAAATCTCATCACTAT
>JAOTRH010077657.1:0-17427 GCA_034768845.1 Heliamphora exappendiculata
GAATAAGTATATCGCCTCAAGGCGTACAAAACTCGCCTTCTGAAACAGGCATCACATGTAAACTACATGTCACAAAATAGGAAAAGACTGTAGCAAGTCTTCCGTCATCACTACGTCTAGGTTAACTCCACATGTTCACCTAAAAATAGTTTTACAGCAGAATCCCACACCGTGAGTCGAAACCCAATAGAAACAGACTATATAAAGCTGTAAAGCAGGTTATGCAATTATATGCACATAAGCTTAACCACATGAGCTAAAAGGTTTTTCTCTAAAAAACCATTAGTTTTTCATCATTGAAACTATGCATATCATCCTGACAGATATCATGCCACAGTTAAGGGAAACCAGTAAAAATGCAGTATTCTCCACTCGGGTCACATAGCCGAGGAGAAGAGATAAAATATAATCCTATGTACCGAATCTGCCACACAGACAAATGTAACAACTATAGACTCCTGTCCATTACCCTAGTCACCACTTAAGGCCTGCTCGGTAATGACAAGTTCTATACGGAATTACGAAAATGTAAACAATGCCATTCACGGAGGCAACCGACTTAGTTTATGGGTTCACAACCCAAGGGCCCTAAGCACCCACCAACCACTTAGTTTACGGGTTCACATCCCGGGGGCATTAAGCACCCACCAACTTCGTTTACGGGGATTAACCCGAAGGCACGTAGGGACCTACTATGCACACATTTTCAAACTTTCACTTAGGATTAATGAAAGCCCAACTCAACATACTCACTGCCACGGTGCATCTAAGAAAAACATTTAAAAACCATTCGTAAAATAATTTATTCAACACATAAATAAAACAAGATCCAATCCATCAACATGGAGATCGAACAAAACATGTAAAAACATATTTTCATCCAAACGTTTTAGAAGTTGAGACTCAACCCCAAGGGCTAACTCCAAACTTTCAATAAAACACATTTTTTGCAAAAAAAACTGAACCTTTTTTCCCAAAAGGAACCCAACCATTCAACCCAAAGGATCACTAAACTATCCCAAACCACAGCCCAAACCTTCAGTCGACTGGTCTCACTCACCCAGTCGACTGAAAACTAGCTGAAAAATAAGAAACGCCCAACAGAAAAAATCCAGTCGACTGACCCACTGGTCCAGTCGACTGGGCACAAAACAGAAGGAATCTAGTCGATTGACCCTCCTGGTCCAGTCGACTGGAAAGCCCAAATCAAGATCCAGTCGACTAACCACCATGGTCCAGTCGACTGGACAACCCAGAAAAATGATTTTTAGGCTACGGTTTTGCCCTCTAATCATCAAATCAAGCCTCTAAACATTCATTTAACACCCTCAGACACTTGCACGTTCAAACCCCATACCAAAATCTTGAAAGAAAACTCTCAAAACATACATTCATCCACCAAAACGATGAAAAACGATTTTTAAACCAAAAATTCAATTTAAATATAAATCACTTTTCATGCATTTTTAAATTGTAGATATGCTTAAGATTACATATAGCACCCTTTAACAACATAACAGTCTAGGATCCTACCTCGGTGAGTTGAAAACTCGATATCTTGATTCACGTGCAAAACTAATTTTCGTCGGAATAAAATTATGTCCGGATGGATGGGTAGACCAAGATGCCAACAACAAGGATCGGCTCTTAGACCATCAAAAACCAAGCCCCGGGCTCCTGAGAAGTTAGAGAGAAGGTAGAGAGAAAAAGAAGAAAACTTCGGGAGTAAGTTTTGAAAATATCTTTTTAAAAATATCAAACTTCAGATATTTATAGGATTTCAAAATATTTTTTTTTTTTAATTTTTGAAATTCGAACCATAACTCCCAATAACCCTGGGAATCAACCCCGCATGCATATTTAAACTCAAACATGCATCAAAACATATATAAGCACAAATAAACACGTCGAATATATATAACTAAAAAAGAAACATAACAGGGTCTCACAACTCTTCCCCCTTAAGGAATTTTGCCGCTGAAATTCACGACAAGATCACAAGGTAAACAGCTCCGGGTATCTACAACGCATCCCAGACTCAAGCTCCCACGTCGCTTCTTTAACCCCGTGATGAAGCCATAGGACTTTGACATAAGCAATTTTTTTGCCCCTCAACACTTGCTCCTTTGTGTCTAGAATCTTCATTGGGCGCTCCTCATAGGTTCCATCCTCATCAACAGCTCGGCCTAATCTAACACATGTAAAGGGTCAGGCTCGTACCTCCGAAGCATAGAAATATGGAACACGTTATACACAGATGCTAATTGAGGTGGCAAAGCTAAATGATAAGCGACCTCTCCATCTCTATAAAGAATCTCAAAAGGCCCAATGAAATGTGGTGATAGCTTCCCGCTACGACCAAACCTCATCAAACCTCTACGCGGCAAGACCTTCGAAAACACGTGATCTCCCACTACAAACTCCAAAGGCATTCTCCTCTGATTTACATAACTCTTCTGGCAGCTTTGAGTTGTCAAAAGGCATTGGCGAATCACTGCAACCTTCTCTGTCGACTTCTGCACCAAATCGGGTCCCAAGACTGTGGTCTCTCCCACATCTATCCAACACACTAGTGATCTACACGGTTTACCATACAAAGCCTCATACGGTGCCATCCTAATACTGGACTGATAGTTGTTGTTGTATGTAAACTCTGCCAAAGGTAGATGATCCTCCGAAGAACCTCTGAAATCAAGTACGCATGCCCTCAACATATTCTCCAGAATCTGTATAGTGCTCTCAGACTGGCCATCCGTCTGGGGGTGAAAGGCAGTACTAAACATCAAGTTCATCCCCAAAGCCTCTTGAAGGCTCTGTCAAAAGTGCGAGGTGAATCGCTAGTCTCGGTCAGAAACAGGCACTCGTACTCTATGCAATTGGACTATCTCTCTTACATATCAATTAGTGCTAACATCTTTGACAATTACAACTTGTCAATACTGTTAATTGTCATAATCGATGCACTTACATTTATATCAATGTAGTTGTCAATATTACATTCATATCTTTTAGTTAAGTGTCTTTCATTTCTTTTGATGTTAGCATTTTTTTTTTTTTTTGCTAGTATTTCTTTCTCTTTTCTTTTATGCACTAGGCCACTAAATGTTAACTTAACTTCTCTTTTAATTATATTTCTTTTACCTAATTTTGCTATTTTGTTAAATTTTCTTTTAATTTTTCTTGATAGTATTTCTTTCTCTTTTAGAACCTTTTGTCTTTAACTTAATTTTTCTTTATAAATCATCTTTTTTATTTTCATTAAAATTTTTAAACTCTCTTTGTCATAAAACATTTATTTTTAATTTATTTGTTAGTAAAAAAAATTTTATCCAGGATTTTTCTTTTATGCATCTATTGTTTTACATTTAATATTTATTTTATTAAAAATTTATCATGTTAATGCTAACCTAATTTATTTTGGTAATATGTATGTTTTAATTTCTTTCATGTTTAGAATAATTTAGTTTATCTTTTGCCAGCAATTCATATTTAGATAATTTTAGTGATTTTTAGCATGTTTTTCATTCTTTGAATCATGTTAATTGTAGTATTATCACATGCGGGTTTGTTTCATGTACCATTTAGATAAAAATTGCTTGCCATAGAACTTAAAATTTTATTTTCATTTCTTAATTGCTTTGGTTTGGAGTTTTATATATATATATATATATTATTTGATTTTATATATTCTCTTTTTTTCACTCAATTTTCTGTATTTGCATGCATTTGATAAATCTAATTAAGAATCAATGATGATTAATAGAGGCCAATCTCATAGTTGGGCGAACGAGGTGCCTAATATTTTTTTCAATTTGTACCTTAGCTCCCGAACTCTTTTTCTCTAGTTAACGTTTTAAAGATTAGTGACCTATTTTTGTTTTTTTTTTATTTTTCTCAAAAATCAAGTACCGACTCTATTTTTAATAAAAAGAAATTTTCAAATTTTGGTTTTCAAGATGTTAAATTGTTTTCTAAACATTTTTTAAATTCTCATATTTTTAAACATACCAATAACTCCAAAATCCCGGTACCATAGGTGTACGAATAAATAAATGAATAGATATAAATAATTCAAAGAAAATTATACAACAGAAAAATCCTAACTTACTCATTTTAATCATTGAGAGTGATTTCGGTAAAAAAAAAATGAAAGAATTAAAGCAGCAAAAGGTAGTTCCATCATTCTATGCATGATTATTCATACTATTCTATTTGGCAAATTATAATGTACTATCGGAATATTATATAAGCAATGCTATTCGTTATTTTCAATAAATATAGATATTCGATATATATTAAGTGAGTTGCTTTATATTCCACTTACTCAACAAATATGAATCAACATTAATTCAGTCGGAGCATTTTTTGCTATAACTTTAAATAAAAACATTACATAAACAATATCACGTGATGCTCCAAACTACCGAATATAATTGACATCCAAGCAGGAAAAATACCTGTATGAAGAGGTTGCATTGGCTCTGACTGGGCAAAATTATGAGATTTTTTTATTTATTTATTTAAAACTTAATTCTATTTTGTAATTAAGATTTTTGTTATTTTTCGAATCGCTTTGATGAGAGAAACTAAAATAAACAACATTAATAAAAATAAAAATATTTTGTTAAAAAGAAAGTTCAATAAAGACAAAAATAAATAATATTAATAATATATAATTTAATTTATTAACTTATTTTGATTTATTTTGATTTATTTTTGTCCTTTATGAACATATTTATATTTCGGTCAAGTCTTTTATTTTTTCGGCTCTTTTCAATAAGAAAAGTAAAAAAAGTATAATAATTTGATTAAATTAATATTTTTTTACTAAAAATAAAAATAAATAAAATAAAATAAACATTTATCTCAAACGGGATTTTGTTTCGATGTCGAGTGCAATTGATGACATTGGCATTGAAAATGATAAAGGTGGATTAATTTAGTTGTTGAGCTCTAAGTGGGCCAAATATATAGAGTGTAAGGGCAAAAGCATCTAAAAAATATTTTAAAGGACTTTACGTTCAACAAATTTAAGAGTGAGGAAAGCGGAAGAGAGCCCGTTGGCCAGTTGGATCCATGACGTCTTTGTCGCAACCCCCACCTACTAGTAGTCAAGTACAACCTCAACCACAGCCACCACCACCTGATACTAGTCAGGTACAGCCTCAACCACAGCCACCATTGCATTCCTTTGAATCAATTTTTATGTGTTGAAATGGTTTATGAATTGTAATACAGATGAATACAAAGCTCAAGCGAGCCCGTTGCCCAGCTGGATCAATGACGTCTTTGTCGCAACAACCACATGTTACATTTCAAGTACAGCCTCGACCACAGCCACTACAGCCTCAACAACAGCCACCACCACCTGCCACTAGTCGGGTACATCCTCAACTACAGTCTCAACCACAGCCATCACCAAATATCAGTCATACATACTTGCAATAATGCTACTCAAACTTTGAGCTCTTCCCAACAAAGTAATCGCAAACCAAATGCACCATTTGAAGGTATTTTATTTTATTCCCTGATAAATTATGATATTGCCTTACCTATTTGTCAGGTAAGTCACAATGTATGTAGACAGTAGTTTTGGGAGGATTCCTGAAACTCTATTAAATTGTAGTCAGCTTGGAATTTGGAAATATGCATTGTAACAGTGGTTGTCCTTCCTTTTCATGATTTCATTTGGTCAATTGAGGGTAAAAAGGTCCTTTTGTTTTCTGGTCTAAAAGGCTAACACCTGTCTGATGCTTTAACAGTTGCAGGTTAGTTCCCTTCTCCAATTCTCCCTTCTCCAATTCTCCTTTTCCACTTTTATTTCAATTTTCCTTGTCCCTTCCATTTGGGTCTGCTCATTTTACTTGCTGGCGAAATCAATTTGCTGAATTCTCTTTTTCTGTTGTCACCAATGGCCATCATAGGTCCCTGACAGAAGTTGATTTTTAAGAAGAGATTCTCTGACTTTTTTCACACAAGTTTTAGCATCAATGCTCATTGCACTTCCTCTCTCTATGATTCCTTTTCTGACTTTATCACTAATGACTCGAGCTAAGATGTTACATTTACAAATTATCACAGCTTTGATCACTGGCAATTGGCTGCTTTGGCTGTCTCACAACTCTCCATAAATTCCACATGCATGCAACAAATTTAAAGCTAGCTCCAGTTATTTATCTCCTTTTTTTCAAGAAAGAGGGAGAGAGAGAAGAATCCTATCTGTTGTACAAAACTATTATTTTTAAATTTATTTTTATTTTTATTTCTTTCAGGATATTACAATCCACTACTTGGATCAAAATCACATATAACATTATTGTTAGTGATTTAAGCTCCCAACAATGGCATTTTTAATAATTAAGCTGTCAAGTCCAAAAGATAGAAAATGTCAAACATTTTCAGGGGGCTCAGCAAGTCTGCTCGTCAAGAGAGAATTGATGCCTATGCCGCCATGGTATGCAATGTGTTATGTCGTCATTCTTTTTCTTTTCTTTTTTTTACTTTCTTTGGCTTCTAATAAATCATCTTTATAAGAGGGTGGATCTAAATGCAATCTTAAACTATTTAAGCTTGTTCAACACGGTGCTATCTGGAGGCGCTGCTTGTGAGCAGAAAAAGGAAGTGATGCCTGGTATGTTGAAGTATAATAAGTTTTCTTTCCTTGCTTCCCACATTTTCTGGTTACAGAGGGTGCTGGAGAGATATTTTGCCCTGCCAGGTAAGGGAATTGAACTTGTTCTGCCCAAACAGTTCTCCAAGAAAAACTACGTTTTGGTCCATGTAGAGATGTGGATTTTCTAACAGAAGAATTTGACTGTTGATCATTCATTTTCAATGATAGTAGAAATATTTAGGGGTTTTAAACAATTTTGTGCCTACTATTGGCTACAATTGCAGGCACTAGGCTTATAATTGGGAGTTGAACTAAAGTTGTATGCCTAGAGACATTGACTGTTTCTTTATTTTTTGAAAATGATTGTCCCATCATAAATTTTCATCTATTTTGTTAGTACTTTAAGGGCAAAGACATGATTATTTCCAGTATTTGAAGACCGACAATTGCCATTATCTATGAAAAGCATAAAGGGTCTATCTTACTTTTTTTGGTTGTTTCTTTAATAGAATTCATTTTACTTATTAGAGAGTGAAAACTTGTAAGCTATTGTTAGCCATCAGCTTTTTACACCTGATGGAATAGATACAGGGACTGAAAATTATTTTGAAGCATAAATTGCATGAAACAGTTCGGAATCCTTGTCCTAGAATATTTTCTCCGTACTCTGTTATGCACCCTTCCTTCTGCAGCATGTTCTTTTCTAATTTTTGTGCAAAACTCCATGGCCAACAACATTTCTGATGAATGTGGATGCTTTGATTTTCCTACTTCTGATGCTATCAGCTTTTTACTTTTGTTTGTTTTGTGGATATTTCAAAAGATGTGGCCAAAAATGAGATGATTTTATATTGAATTCTGACCCTTACGTTACAAGACTCACAACTAAGCTGTTGTTGTGCATCCATTGGTTTTCTATTGCTCTTATTTCTTAATTTTTGTTTGCTAACTGATATTGTACAAAACTATCTGTTAAACTCGTGTAATTTATTATATTTTCCATTTCAAATATAATACTTGGTTGTTTACTAGTTAACCCATTATTATTTGACCAGCTAATAGCTCAAGCCAATCAATAAGTAGACCAAAAAGAGATCCTGGTCGTCCGTTTGCCGAATGGGGCATAGGAGAGAAGATACATGTTCAGTTGAATGAAAAAAATCAACCCATTGGTGACATGGCAGCTAAACTACAAAGTCAGTTAGGTATTATAGCTCGGAATGGGAATTTTGCACATATAACTTTTACCGATTGGAGAGCTCCCGAGCTAGATACATTTAAGGATCGTATATGGGAAAAGGTTAAGGTATGGATTATAGTAGTTTACATGTTTTGTGTTCTAATTGTTATTACTTCTATTAATTTATGTGGATGTTAATATGAATGACAATATGTAGGCAAACACCGATGCACCAGACATTTTAGGCATAATTGTTTAATGTCGGTTGGAAGAAAATGGAAGGATTGTAAAGACGCTCTTAAAAGAAAATACTATAACCTTTATGACACTGATGAAGAATGCATGTTATATTGCCTAGATAGGGTGGATCCAAATCAGTGGAGGTTTCTTATTGAGTTTTGGGGTAGTAAAGTGGCAAAAGTATTAAAAATATTAGTTTTCTTATCGTCTTCCTTTTTTTCTTGCTTACTTATATTCTTATATTTGATCATTTAATAATAAACACGCAACAATACTAATGGTGCAAATCGCAAAAAACAAATAATGTGTCATACAAGTGGGAGAAAGGCACATTGCTGAGTAAGAGACGAGGTAAATGACTAATTTTTATCAAGATATTTATTAAAAATGTGAACATATGTTTAAAGTTTATGATATTTATTTGCTATTCATAATGCAAATTGCTACCAAAACTGGTAAGAAACTCGATCAGATAGAGGTGTATGTAAAGACGCACACAAAGAAAAATATGGAGTATGTTGATCAAGTATCAGCTGAAGCCATAGTATGTGTAATAAGTTATTATTTTTCAATTATTTACTTGTTTATATTCTAACTAATGTTTGATTTTTTAAATCGCAGTGTCGTATTAATGAGCGAATGTGTGAAGTGCCTGAATCCTCGCAATTTGCAACATTTAGAGATGACGTATTCACTGAGGTTTTAGGAGCAGATGAGCATGGTCGCGTATGTACTTATGGCTTAGGTCCTTGTCCATCTCAAGTGTTTGGTAGATATACTCGATCTCAAGATCAGCGTGTTGACATGGATAAGATGCGACAAGAGTTATTAGCTGAGCTTGGTGACAGGTTTATCCGCTTAGAGCGTAAATGTTCGAGACTACAAGCTCATGTTGAATCCATAAGAAATCCAATGCCTCAATCTTCGAATACAGATGAACCGGTAATGCATTCATCTGTGGTAATTTTTTTATTTAAATAATAATATAATTATAATATTTCTGAATATATATGATTTACTGTGCTAATTAATAAAATTTTTATGTTTTAACATGATGATTTTAGACCAACATGCAATACGCGACATGCTCTGGATGCTTCTAGTTCTCACTAGCATATGATGAAGAGCTAACAGATGATGACTTTGGATTTTGAATTTTGCTATTTGAAATCTTATTGATTGGAACAAGTGTTTTGGGATATGTTACATGGCAATTATTTTATGACTTGTTTACTAAATTGCTACTTTTATTTATTTTGTGATTTGAGACATGAATTAAAAGGATATTGTGTATGAATTTTTAATTTTGTGATTTGAGACTTTAATTATAAGAATGGTTTCTATGATTATAATATTGAGTTATGGAACATTATGATTTGATTTTTAAAAATTGGGCTATAATAGTGTGTTTGGTAGGTTTATTAAGTTACAAGTTGTTTTGTTATATCTATAAGCGTTTTTGTGGACTACATTTAAATATCTAGCTAGGTTACAGGTGTAAGAAATTATATCAAAACATTCAAATAAAAGTACTCTTTTCAACGTCGATTTTGTATTTCTATCGTTAATACTATTAAAAATTATCAGGGCATTGACAAATATTAGCGGCGGTAAAAAAAATGCCATTAATGTGGATATATATTTGTGATGGAAATTAAATGTACATTAGCGGCGGTAAACTAAACCGCCGTTCATGTGGATAAATATTTGTGGCGAAAAGTAAATGCCATTAGCGGCGGTAATAAAACCGTCAATAAATAAAATTAGTATCAACAGTTAATAATAACCGCCGTTAATAAAGATTAGCCGTCGATTATATTATTGGCAGTTATTAACCGCCGTGCAAACCGTCATATATGCTCAGCGGCGGTTAACAAACTGCCGTTTTGTTTTTCCCGACACATTCATAAACGGCGGTTCACAATTTTGCCAAACAACCGTCGCTAAAAGTATTAACGACGGTTAGGTATATATAAACGGCGGTTGATTACCACCACAAAAAGAGAGATATGGCATAGTGGCAATAGTAACAAATCGCCGTATATATTAGCTAAACTGCCACTAAAATCAATAATTACGATTTTACGGTGAAATTTTGAACCACCGTCTATGCAAGTGTCTAGAGTAGTAAAATGCTTGCTTCGCAACCACCATTTGGTACATACGACGGTTTACACTGTGGTTAAAAACCATTGGTAATATAATCAACGCTTTATGTATATTAATGATGGTTAGTCTTATGTAATGGAAATAATTTTTATAATCGGTAGTATAGTACCGCCACTAATGTTAATTTTTTGTGGTGGTTACTTTTCACTACAAATTGTCTGCAAATTATTAGCGGTTTTCTTTAACGTCGCTAATAATGTACATATAAGTACAGTACTTGTCACTAATAATAGTGACGGTAATATAAGCCGCCGCTAAAAACTAAATAAAGCTAATTAGTTTTATATTTATAATTTGCTTAAATTTTAATCCCTCAATGTATTAGATATATCCACAAAATAAATTACAACCCAATAAAATATATTCTTCTTCCATAAAATTAAGCATTAGTTTAATTACCATAACTCAATATTAATCTATAAAAATCCATACACAACATGTAAGAGGCTTTTTATAATCTCAAATTCCAAATGCATCGAACTAGCACGCTAGTGAATAAATTCTAAAATAAATCCAATGCATGTTTTAAGTCTAATACATGTCCCAATTACTTTTGTCAATAAACAATGTCTCAAATGTAAAAACCCAAAGTCATCCTATTAGTTTGTCATTCTGCAATAAATCAATAACACATTACGTTTAAAGCATGTCCCAAAATGCTTGTTTATTCCAATAAACAACGTCTCAAATATCAAAGCCCAAAGTCATCAATTGGTTCTTTATTCTGCTAGTGAGAACTAGAAGTGTTTGGAACATGTGCAGGAAGGTCCAAAACCATCTTGCTTCAATATAAGTAAAAAAGTATAAGTATCTTATTAATTTTATCATAGTAAAAAATATAAATAACATAAGTATTAAAATTATTTTATTACTATTATTATTGAAATGATAAGTTACCTATTTATTAGGTGAATGCATTAGTGGTTCATCTGAATCTAAAGATTCAGGTATAAGATACCCTATGGACTCCACATGAGCCTGCAATCGTGCACACTTACGCTCAAGGTGAGTAAATCTGTCACTTAACTCAGCTAGTAACTCTTGTCGCACCTCTGAACGCAACTAATTCATATCAACGTGTTGATCTTGAGACCGAGTATATCTACCAAATACTTGAGATGGACAAAGACCCAAGCCAAATGTACATACACGACCATGTCCATTTGCTCCTAAAACCTCAGTGAATACTTGCTCACAAAAAGTTGCTAACTGTGCGTCTTCAGGCACTTGAGATAGTCATTCATTGATTTGAGACTAAGATTTGAAAAAACCAACATTAATTAAGACTTAAATAGATAAATAATTAAGAAGAAAACACTTAATAACACTTACAATGGCTTCAGTTGATACTTGATCAACATAATCTCCATTTTTGTTGTACGCGTCTTTATGTACACCTCTATCCGATTGGGTTTTTTTTCTAGTTTTGCTTGCAATCTACATTACTAAGAACGAAAAAATATCACTAACTTCAAATATATATTGTACATTCAAACATAAATATCATGATAAAAATCAATCATTAATTACATCATTCCTTACACGACATTGTGCCTTTCTTCCGTTTGTATGACACATTATTTGTTTCTGACGATTTGCACCATTGGTTGCATTACGTGTCTATAATCAAATTATGATAGCAGTAGGATTAGTAGAGAAAAAATAAAAGAAGGGAAGACTCTGTTACTAGAATACTCTAACAAGGAGTCTAATCAACAAGGAACAAAGGCCATTTTTCATTCTCTATGAGGCATCAAATTTGTAGCATCTACTATTAATGTCTAGGGTCATGAGGCCTTCTTTAATACTATAAGGAATAAATCATTTAAACCTAGGGAACCAACCTCTGAAATGAAGGAATGACCATTCACTCATGCAGTACTTCAAAATTGTAAGCAACAAAAAAATTTACATTGCATAACATGGCAATTAGTTGAACTTCAATTTTTCTTGTATTTTAAAATTGAGCAGATCGGCCCAACCTATGAAGCAAGAAATTTCCATTAGGTGTGAAGGTAAAGTTGTCCCAATTCATGTAGAATTCCAAGGGCTTCCAACTATCTATGTAACATGCAAGGCCTTTGGGCATGATATTAGTAAGTGAAACCGCTCTGTGCAAAAGGTAAGTGTAGAGACATATGAGGTTCCAATTGAGTGGACTAAAGTTGGTACAAGTAAAGATGTGGGCTTGGGAGCTCTTGATATGGCAAAGATTAATTCTTTGTCCAATGGCCAAGCGCGCGGGGTCCTTCCAGAGAAGGTTTCTAGTTTGGGGCTTACCTCTCACCAGCAGGTAGTCACTCCAGCTGTTGAGATTTCCCTTGAGCTAGACAAAGCTACTCCTAATCCTTTTATCAGTATGCCTAAGGAGGACAAGAAGGACATAAGAGAGGGGATAACTACCGAAAAAGCCGATATCACACAATAGGCTAAAGTGATAGAGAGATTGGCCACGGTGGCTCATCGTATAACGCGGAGTCAGTCCCTAAGAGCTAAGGAGCAGGCCTTATGTGAGGGAATAGATTCTAACGTCAGGCCTCTCATCCCTGCCGATGAAGGTTTCTGTGAAGTTCAGTCCTCAACCGCAAAGAAAAAGTCAAGAATGTCAGCTAGTAATAGTAAAAAGAAAAAGAAAAGGTCTTCTAGTGGCCCTTCGAACTGGTACTCATTTACCCAATAGTAGGTGGGTTGGTTTTTTTGTTGTTGTGTTTTTGCTTGTTTTTCTATCCTCGCGGGTTGTGTGAGGTTTATGTTTTGTCGTTAGCTTTCCCCCGCTTAAAGCGGGGTTTGGTTTTATTTTGTTGAATTCATGGGGTGTGCCTCTTGTAATTCTGTATTTTTTTCTTTTATATTACAATTAATTACCTAAAAAACAATTGAGAAGATACCAGACTAATGCAGAATGAGTGTGAAAACTTTCGACAACATTTTAACCATCTAGAACGAGTCGCCTTATTACAACAAGGACAAGCCAATGCTCATTTTGTGCTCCATCCTGATAAGTTAGCATATGCAGGGAAGTCACTAATAGTCCACAACAAACCTGCACGCATAAGAAACATTTGGTTATTTGCAGCATCATAAGTAAGTATGCCTTCAATCCATAACTCCTTCAACTCCTCAATTAGTGGTTGCAAATAAACATCAATATTATTCCAAGGAGCATGAGGCCCATCAACAAGTAAAGACAATATGAAATATGGTTGCTTCATACATAACCAAGGTGGTAAGTTATACGGTATTAACACAACAGGCCATGTGCTATGCGCAATGCTTATTGTTCGAAATGGGTTAAAACCCTCAGCTGCTAATCTAAGTCTAGCAGTTCAACCATCACAAACGAAATCTTGGTGTTGTTCATAAAAATACTTCCAAGCAAGTGAATCGGCTGAGTGCCTTAATATTCCATCATTGGTACGCTCTTCTGCATGCCATTTCATAAGCGAAGCTATTTTTGATGACATGAATAGCCTTTACAACCTTGGTTTTAAAGGAAAATGTCTTACTTGTTTGGCAGGGATTTGAGTAGTTTTAGTTATACCATCATCTGACTGGACCTTAGTTTCTTTATATCTTAATCTCTCACAAATATCGCATTTATTAAGCCCTTTTTTATCATTCCAAAATAGCATACAATCCTTAGGGTATGCATCATACTTATTATAAGTAAAGCCTAAGGTTTCATTGAACTTCTTTGCTTCATAGTATGATTTCGACAAGATTTCTCTATTAGGAAATGCCTTTTTCAACAACTCAAGCAACATATCAAATGACGTATCAGTCCACCCATTGAGTACCTTTATATGCAACAACCGAACAATAAAAGAAAATGTTGTGAACTTTTTACAACCTGGGTACAATTCATGCCCTACATGTTCTAATAGTTTAAAGAATTTCTTAGTCTCTTCATTAGGCCCAAACGTTGTATTCCTTACCTTTGATCATCAGTAAAATCAAGATCTCATCTTGGAACTCCAAATGCATCATATATTAGACCAACCATATCATCTCAGGCATCAGACCTCAACTTACACTAATTTCATTTCCTACAGATGAAGATAAAGTCTCGCCATGAATAGTCTATCTCGTATAGTTTGTGTCAAATCTATTTATAATAATATGTTCTCTAACACCATTTTGCGTTTCAAATATAAGGTTAACACATTTCTTACGCGGGCAATATATCTTCAATTCTGGAGGCTTATTAACATAAACAAACTCAATAAACTTCTCAACCCCTTGTATATAACAAGGATCTAACCTATTTCTTATGTGAATCTAACTTTTATCCATAAAGTCACTATAGCACTTGATTATTACTTATAAATAGTTAGTTATCAATCAAAGTAACAATAACGATAGATAGTAACAAAGAGAGCCAAAGCCTTCACAATAATTGTAGAAGCCAAAAATTAAAAAAAAAGTATAAAAAAAGTAAACATATAAGACAAAAAAACAGTACTAGGAACTAAAACTAATGCATATTTTCAACTAAAACTAACATAACAAATCAATTCATGTAAGTTTCTTAAATATTTTCGAGCCAAGAATAAGAACAGTTTGAGTGTTACCTTATTGTTAAGAACAATTTTAGTTGTAAATTTATGGATTGTTTGGAATGCTATTGGTTCGAAATGCATTGAACTGCGGGCAATTGCTTCTCATTTTACATTCAATTTATGCAATCACATACAATGCATGTGGCTTATTTACCAAAATGCAGGATTTGAACTCATTACTTAGTTTGCAATGAAGCAACCTTACCACTTTCAATATAACGAAAGCAGTGAACACGAGCAAATGAAGGTGCTTATTGCAAATCTTTTATTTTATTTTATTTTTTTGAAAGTTATTATGCTACTGCAGATATGGTCTTAAATAAAGTGGATCTCACTCATTGAATTTTGAGTTTTTTTCAGGATGTTCTTAAAAATGATTTTGGGTTTTCCCCAACCAATCTTCAATTAAATCAGAAGTTGGTAGGTATGTTCAAATGAATGGTGGTCCATTGAAAAGGATGTATGGTGGGGCTGTACTTAAGGTGTTATAAAATGCTGCAATTCTTCTACGTTAGTGAAGAAATGTTGTGTGTAGTTCTCTCCAAGGTTACAGTGTTAGACCTCTGTTTTTGCTCTCATTAAGCAAGTGGTTATGTGGTGGAAACAAAACAGATTTTACACACCCAAGGACAATATGACAACCAGTTCAAGCAATTTTTCAAATTAATTGACATGGTTGCCTCCGTTTGGACTGCCTTTTATCTTCAGTGGTTGTTTTTCAATGTTGGTTTAATCAGATATACTTTATAAATTATTATTTTTACAATTAACCAGAAAAATAAAAAAGATTGATAAAAAATTTAAAAAATCCAAATAGACAATTTTTTAAAACTACAAATAAATTTGTTTACTGTCTTTAGTGATATTTGTTTTTAAAACTTTCCTCAAAGTTGATAAAGTGAAAAGGTAAAAAAATCCAATTTAAATATGAAAAAAGTTTTAAGACCAAAAAGATGGTTTATAGAAGCCATTCCAACCATTGCCAAAAAAGGTAAATGGAGTGTTAGGCTTCTTTGGGTTTGGAGGCTTCAGCTTTGAAAGAGCATCATGGTATCCTCCATGTTTGCCATGAGGCCCTTTTAAGCAGGTAATATATGGCAGAGTTGGGCAGTAATTTGAAGCAAAAGTGCAGACCGTAGCAAATGGGACAGAACAAAACTTGAGCCATTCCTGCCTAGTGCAGAGCACAAAATCCTTCTCTTTCCCAAAATGAATTACTTTCCTTTTCACTCTGCCTATTTTCATTGACATACGCATTACAAGTATGCATTAGGCACTCACATGTACATAAAGTTCTTCAAAATAACAGCAGTTAACATCATGACGACACCAACTTCGTTTTGACAATTAATGAGTTTTATCAGTAGAACTTGTTCTACAAACTCCTCTGAAACAATTGAATAAAAACAATCTACCCGAATTTAGAAAAGAGATGTAAGATAAACATAAAATATACATGCAGCCTAACTGCAGATGCATTACAGGTGTGTGAATGGATATCCTTCTCTCTCTCTCTCTCTCTCTCTCTCTCTCTGTATGCGTGTGTGTGTGTGAAGTGACGCGGTGGTGGTCGACGGCGACTTTCGCGTGGCAATCCTGAAGAGACGCGGCGGTGGTGAGAAACGAAAAGGGCTAGGGTTTAGCTCCTGGCGATTCGGAGCTGAGGAACAGAGCGGTGGGAAATCTAAAGGGCTAGGGTTTATGCGTGGGAACTCAAACAGTTTTGCTCACTGTTAGTGGGAATGTTAAGCAAAATGGAAGAGGGAAAATTTCGATCGGGAGAGAAAATACATTGGCTAAGTCTACTTACACATATGCAAAGTACCGATCCAGCCATATATGTCTATATGGACATCTAATTTACCGCGTGGGCCTCCAGTTAAGTAGTTTAGTTAGATTTGATCTTTTAAGAACTACACAAACAGAGCAAAAAAACTTCTCCAATCAGCTTCATTTGTTTACATCACATAATTAGAAGGTAAATGAACCGTCTTAAGTTTACATCGCGTCGAGAACCTTGGACCACGGCCCGCGATGTGCTGCAAAAACCCAGCTTCGAGTGTTCGTAAATAAGTTGTGTTCTGTTTATTTGATTCTGTTTGCCTAGCCATTTGTGCATTCTATTGCTGTGGTTTTGGTGGATGGTGAAGGAATATGGAGATCACATGAAACATGAAATTTCCATACCTTAGGGTTGGGGATGACTTTGGAAAGAAAATCAAACAAAATAATGGGTAAAATTCCATGGTGGAACTGCATTTTTCTGGTGTGTTTTGCATGGAAGAAATTACGGTGCGTTTTGTAGCTCGAGTTTGGTTCGAATAATTATCGAGCTCAATAAATTAATTTTAAATTTAAGTCTCGATTGGTAACTAGTTTAAAAGTTTAATTTTTTAATTTTTTGTATTTTAATCAAAAAAAAATTAAATTAAGTTCAAAATTGATAATTATTTTATTTTCTATCCTCGATTTGCATATAAATAAGAGATAGAAAACGAAAAAACACATCCCCCCTCCCCACACCGATTGGAATCCTTTAATGTGAATATTAGTCTTGTTTGGGCTAAATTTTTTTTTTATTTTGACAATTTTTTAACATTTTCAAGTTTTTTGAACCAAAAAAATAAAAAGTATTTGATTAAAAAATAAAATAGTTCACAAAAAAT
>JAOTRH010077668.1:0-17426 GCA_034768845.1 Heliamphora exappendiculata
ATTGAATGGCCAATTCAATTGCAATTGAATTCTGCTATTGAATTCTAGAATTCAATGGCCAATGAATTCACAAAATTTCAACATAATCCAATGCTTAAGGAAATGACTACTTGTACGAACCTTATTTTTTTGTTCACTTTAGTGTGAAGCTGCCGTATATTCTATTATTATATAATGCTTGAGGAAATGTCTACTTATATGAGTCTTGCTTTTTTTTTTCTGCATTAGTGTGAAGGCCGCCGATAAAAGTGAAAAAAAAATAAAAAATAAAAATTGAACTTCTTTTTTAGGTGGAGCTTCTGTCTTTCATCAAATGATATAGATTGAAAACTTATTCGGTTTGACTTCAAAAGTATAAAAATTCAAATATGTTTCATGAATATCGATCACACATAAGGATTGAACCTGAATGTGGAAGAAAAAATTTAGTACAAACTCTTGCCTAAGTTTTTTTTTTTTTAATTTCCTCGTGACACTAACCTTAAGTTTCTTTTTGTTTTTAAAAATTAATAAACTTTGATCTTAATTGAATGATTTATATTTTTTTTGATCTGAATGTCAAAATGATTTATTTTATTATAATATTGTACAGAAAATGAGGAATTAATAAATACTATTTTTTAAGAAAAACGGTTTCACGAGATTGCTCGTTTAAAGTTTTCGTGGTGTTTTTTAGCAATACTTCCAGGCCATACACAAAAATGGGGAGATATATTTTTTTGTTTGAGATTATAATTTGATCAATTGATTTATAAATAGAATGCTTGGCTAATGATTTTTTTATTTCTATTTACTTGATCTTTTTGGAGATATGATCTCTTTTTTTTTAGGAGATAAGATTAAAAAGTATTGAAGTTTGCTTAAATCCTGATTGCATATAGATTTTTGGCTTGAATATGGTATCTAATATAGTTAGGAGTTTGTGTTTACTAGCAATTGCCAATGGGGACATTGTTAAAAATTTTATTTGTAATAAATAAATTAAAGTATTTTATTTGTATGACAATTTATGTGTTTGTGTAATTGTAAAACTCCAAAGTGGATTAAAATTGTAGTAGTTGGTTTATCTTAGAATTTTTAATTAATTTAGGTTTCTATGAGTCATTTAATTGAATTGTAAGTCTTAATTTATTAAGAAATCCTAGATTCATTTGAATTTCTCAACCAGTCTTTCAAACAATTCAGAAGATCAAAATACAAGTATGTAAGCCAAAAGTACAAGCCAATGAAGTACGTTCATGCAAAAGCAGTTTTGGCATAACACAATCTGGCTTAGACAGTTTCAACTGTATTAAAACTCTGATTGTTGGTCTTTCAAGCCAATAAATAAGACCCAAGGCCAGCCACGAAAATCAACTTCTGTTCTTCAATATTCAGATCTTATAAAGACAATCAGAAGTTCATTTTGAGTTTCAAAATTTTGAGATTGTTCATGTTTAACTTAGAAGGCATTCTAAGTTCGTTCCGATGGAGGATTCTTCCAGTTAAAGCTTCGAGGATTCATTGCTGCAGTAATCAAGTGGAGAATGATGTACGTGGATTCAGCAAACAAGCTTAAGACGTTTGGATTGATAATTCGACCAAAATCTGTAGGTGGTGTCTTGTAACTATTCGTTCGATAGTGCTTGATTTACCTACACTTGGATTAGTCCCGTGATTTTTATCCGAGTTGAAATTTTCTACGTAAAAAATCACAAGTCTCTAATTTGTGTAATTGATTTATTTTATTGCTTGCAATTGATTGCTTAAACCAAAAATAAAATCAACGACTAATATTATTCCTATTTCACTATACATAAAATAATTCATGTATTATTTTTTTCAACTTCCTCCACTCAGTTTTTGCTTTCATCCACCATGTGAGTCTCAATTTGACCAATTTTGAGAGTTCATCACAATATGTACAGGAGCTACTACACGAGAGTCTATACCTTCCAAAACAAAAAGACTATGACATGACAATGAAAAGAGCATTCCACACCTGCATTTCAAAGTCTTTGAAAGAGGCCCCAAGCCACAAAATAAAGAGGCTCTTATACTCAAGAGTCCTTACCAATTGAATACCCCACCATCCTTGGATCATACTCTAGAATTCCCATGATTTTCTATAGCATAGAAGGATGTGGTCCCCTGTTCCAGGTTCCTTATAGTATAAATCACAGTTTGGGTTAGTTGAGGTTGGGATTATGCTCCGTGCAATAAGGATATCTTTTTTAGGAAGTTTTCCTTGGATAGCTTACTAGCAGAGAAATTGGCAATTGGGTGGAGCAACCTATTTCCATATATTGTTGATGATGTCCTCCCCATGACCCCTATTTTTCTCCATTATTCCAAGACCAGGCTAAGAAGAGCATGTCTTTCTTCCCCTTTTCAACATAGCATATCTTCCAGATCAACCTGCAAGCTTAGTTCCTTCAAGTCTGTAATAATCCCCACCCATTGATCCTCCTCCCATGAAAATAGTTTATGCCTGAAAAAGATGTTCCCATTAATGTCCATAAAAGAGTGAAGTTCCACTAGATTCCTCATATCCTTGATAGTATAATCCTTTGTGACTGAGAGATTGAGCAATCTTTCATAGGACTCACAGAGGATTTGATCATTTCTCCATTTTTACTTCCAAAACTTTGTTGTTCTTCTATTACCAACCTTAATCCATAGGTTTGCCTTTAAGGATTCACCAGCTGCTAGGTTCTTCTCCTCCCCAATCTTGACTATATCTTTCCATATAGAATAGGCTTTATCCAACCTGTTTATGGATGGGAACCATTATTGAAGATTCCTACTATATTTAGAGCACACAATTCTTCTCTACAGAGCCCCTTTTTCATACTCGAACCTCTACCACCATTTTGCAAGAAGAGCAATATTCTTGTTCCTCAATTGGGTAATCTACAGTCTCCCGTCGGCTTTACTAATAGTGACTTTATCCCACCCCATCAAAGGTAGCTTCCTTTTACGTTCTTCCTCATCCCATAGGAATTTTTTTTTAGAGTATCCCCAATTAGTCTCTTACCTTGGAGGGAATACAAAATAATGAGAGATGGTACACTAGTAGATTAGACATATATGCTTTGATTAAGGTAATTCTCCCATCTCTAGATAGAAAATTCCTTTTCTAGCTTTTCCTCTTCTTCTTGAAAAATTCAATCATTGGTTCCCATGCCTTGAAACTCCTTGGATTAGCACCAAAAGGGAGGCCTAAATATTTAAAAGGGAGTTTAGCAACCTTCCGCAGGAGTGAGGAAGCCACCTTATTAGCCCTATCCTCCATAACTTCGATAACACAAATCCATCTTTTGTGAAAGTTTACTTTTAATGCAGAAATAAGTTCGAAACATCTCAAAACTCTCTTGATGTTTACAAGCTCCTCAACATTGTTAAACATGTTTCAACCACTAGTGACCAGAAATTACCTGATTTGTTCTGCTTATTGAGAAAAATCGAACATTATTTTTTCCAATGCCCAAACTGGTTACAGTGATAGCACTTGCCTCTTGGCTTCTTCACACCAGTTTTTGGCCCCTTAGCTGCTTTGGGACCTATGTCTCCCTGTTTCTGAATCGTTTTCTTCTTCTTATCTTTCGGCTTAGAAAAAAAAATTTAGCCACATGCACAGTACTTAGCTTCCTAAGAATACCCTCGACTGTTTGAAATTCTTTAAGAAGTTCTACCAATGAAAGATGAGCTTATTCATGGAATAATTCAAGCAAAACTACTTAAAGCTATCAAGCGGTGACTAGAGTATGATATCAACCTGAATTTTCCCGTCAATCTCAACGCTTAGAATCTCCAGTTCATTAAAAGACTGATCATCTTCAGAACATTGTCCCTAACTGGGGTGCCTTCAGCCATGCTTGTATTCATTAGAGATTTCATGATCACCTGCCTAGCATCACAATTTTGATCCCTAAATATTTTTTTTAAAGTTCACATTCATGTCATAGGCACTGGGCATAGACTGATGCTGATGCTGATGCTGCAATACATTTGACATAGAAGCCAAAATGTAATAGCAAGCCATCCGATCAACTTTTTTGCCACTTCTGAAAAGTCTGAATTTTTTGTTCGGTCGCCCCCTCATCAGGTACTGGTGGACAAATCTTAAACAATACAAACTTATAGTCCTCGACAATTAAGACAATATTCAAGTTCCTTTTTCAATCTACATAATTTGAACCCATTAGTTTTTTTTCTTTGAGTATGATCGCGAGTGGATTAAAAGTCATTTTAATCACGAGAATCACATAATTAAAATAATCGTTAATTATGACGAGTAAAAATTTTGAATTCTATTTTAAATTGGTTTCTTATACCATTAAAAAATAATTCATCAGCAGCTTGGTACCTTGTGAATAGCATGCCTCAATGGAAAAACGTCTTATATCCATTGTTTGTCCAAACAGGCCAATTCTTATTAATTTTACTATATAGACAACAGACTATGTCAAGTAAAATTGAATAACTGACATAGCTTTCGGTCCAGTAGATAATAGTAGTGACTCAGATGGAGAGTATACTATTATTTACAGTTAAGTGTTAACCACCACCTAATCCCGAATCAGTTTCTTCGCAATGTACACTTTAGATAAAAAATTGATCCACACTAACAATTACCAGAAACTATCCCTAAATGAGATTCATACCAGCGATACCGCAATTAATTCTGTCCGATCGGGAGGAAGGCCTTACGGCCAACACGTGGAATTAATTACATTACCTACGAACAGGTGAGGGAGACCGCGGGATTTATCTGTGAATAAATTTTTTCTCTCACTTAGTTTTTTAAAATATTTTTGAGGGTTATAAAAATTCATTTAATTAAAATAAATTTATTAATTTTAAAAATCACACAATCTGCAAGAATTCAAAACATATTTCCGTGTATAAGATCCAAAAGATTCTGACTTACCAAACTATCTTTTTCATGCTTTAATGTGTAACAAATAAAATTTCCGATGAATGTACTATTTTTTCTTCGCTTTGCAGCTAAGGTATTGAGTAAAGGTATTCAAATATTTTATTTTTTATGATTTTTCGAGATATCCGATTTATTAAAAAAAATAAACGTGTTATTTTATAAAAAATAAAATACCTAGAATTTTTCTATTTAATTAAAAACTTTAATTAAAAAAAATTTATTTTATTTTACTTTACAAAATATTAATTAAAATTGAATTTATCAAATTAATTAAATTAAACAGAAAATATAAAAATATATATATCATCCACGCAATTTATATAAATAAAAAATACAAGATATATATGCCCCGATTTTATGATCAAATTGAAACCCTAATGAGTTTCAGCTTTCTGCACTCAGTTAGGCTCCAAGTCTTTCAACTCTCACAGAAAGTTGCTTATCGGCATCTAAATCCAATCAGAATTTTTTGTAAATCAGTGTTATACAAATACAACACTGCCTGGGTCGTAAATATATCAAAAACGACTGTCAAAAGCCCCGAACCAAGCCACCACAGCCGGCCACTCGCTGGCGTTGCCGGTGCTACTCTTTCCCGCCGCTTCTGGCAGCTTTTGCTGCTATTCCCAAACTCCATTTTTGTTTCTATTTTTCTTTAAAAATAGCTTACAAAAAAACTACTTTTTGTCAAAAAATTAGAACAAAAATAGCCTAGAAAATGGCTTTTGAAAGTCCCCAAAAGGACTGCTGTCCTGCCGCCGCCGCCCCTGTTGCCATTTGTTTTGTGGTCTTTTTTGTTCCCATTTGTTGCTATTTTTGGTACTGATATACAGCCACATATTGCTCTGAAGAATGCCTCAAAAATAGTCCCGAAAAAGCTTAAAAATTTCCCCCAAAACAGCTTCAGTGCCGCCACACCTTAACGCCGTTGCCTTTTGCCGCCTATTTTTGTGCATATTTTTCTCCAATTTTTGGACTATTCTTCAGGTATATTTTAATGCTATTTTATGCCTAAAAACCTGCCCAAAAACAGTTTCGAAAACACTCAAAAAATCATCAAAAATGGCCCCGAATCGCCGCTACCAAAGGCACTGCCGCCAGGCTATTTTTCTTCTATTTTTTCGTATTTTTAGGAATAGTTTTACTACTGTTTTAAAGCCTAAAACTACAGAAATATTGTTGAAAAAAATTGTCACAAAAATCATAGAAAAACCACAGCGATCCATGGCCTGAACCACCCGAAACCATCGCCGGTGCAGCCGTTCATGCCGCTACCAGTTCTTCGTATTCTTATACATTCAAACTTATTTTTAAATATTTTAAATAATATTTAAAAATAAATTAATATTTTTACATCGAAAATCTATGTTCCGAAAGCTCACATTCAAACTAAAAAACTTAAACTACCACGATTAACCCTCGTGATTAAAAAAATTATAATCATCATCCACACATTCAATTAAATATGAAAATAATGATGATCATAAAATTAGAATTAGAATGTTAGCAAAACAAAGTTAGCATAGTTCTAAATTTATCCGGCATCTCGATTAACTGTAAATATAATCAAAACAACTCTTATACCAATTGTTGGAGACAAACTGCCAAGATTATTAATTTGTAAACGATTTTTTAAATTAAAAAAAAACTAGATGGACAACTACTGAAACAGGCTCCAAATTAAAACTTTTTGATGTCGAACGATCAAAATAAAATTCGTGCCACCACAGTTAGTTTAGATGAATACCTTTTAGTCGTTTCTTTAACTACAAACTTTAATTTTTCGAGTGAAGCTCCGAGCAGACCTTCTACTGTATTCCCGATATGATTTTTCAACGTAGTGTGGGTTACGATCTTTCGAGAACTTGTACTGGTAGAACCTGATTAATCCGTAATCTTGAAAGACAACAACAAAATATGATTCAGCGTACCCACATATTTATAGGTTACAGTAGGGACCAGTGGAGTAATTATGGCATAGATTTCTAGTGTGGCCCAGATACCCTTCTAGCGGTTTCTACAAATATGCAAATCTCTCAGTGATTTTTGTAATTATGAAAACCTTGCAACGATTTCTGTAATTTTTATAAAATAATAAATTATAGATCATACCATTATGGAACTATAACTGCACTTCTAGCCATAATCTCAAAACCAATTGCATTGAACTCCTGTTATTAAATGTTAACTCATCTATTTACATTAAGATTTTTGATATCTGCCAAATAAATTTAATTACTGACAATTTAGTTTAATCAGTATCTTTAAAATTCTTTAAGCCCTTCTACTTAACTTATTTGACTATCGGATAATTAAATCCATCTATAGGGTTTTTCCTGGTCAAAACTTATAACCTTCCTTAAGGAGGTATCGTCAATTCCGAACAATCGAGATGTGGATTTCGTCAATAATTAATATTCACCATATAATTAATACCGCTATCCAACTCACCGGGACTAATGACCCATAAAAGATCGTACATTTTAATAAATCAAAACAACGAATATTAAATATACGCAAATAATAATTATTTCAGGATTAAGAGCATAAGCACTCATAATAATCTTGCGGTGTGAATTATTTTATATAGTTAATATAAAATTAATTACCCCAATGTTGTCCCATTCAATACACACAAAGTGTACTAGCACATAGAGTCGGAACAATAGACGACGGTATTATCTGTTCTCCGTAACCAAGACATGCCTACTAAAACTCTGTGCTACAGTTGTACCGATGATTTGTCCAATTCCATCTAAACTGTGAACAAAAATTTATATTTTGTAAGAACTTATAATCTAGTATTCTGTGTACAAATCGTACTCTACACACCAGATTAAATACTGTATAGAATAAATGGCATCTATGCATAATATTAAAAAAATGATATTGCATTCATTGCACATTAATATTTTCATAAAATAAAAAATAATAATTCTATTAAAAATAAAATTAAATACTAAAATCAACAAAATCTATGATTTTTAGTATACAACCCAGACACCCTCTATCATAACCAAATCTTTCTAAAGTAAGAAAAACTCTAAACCCTCTTATTTTACTCCCCTCAAACTCTCCTCTCCTCATTCTCAAACATAAAACCAAAATGAAGAACCAAGACATAAGATCAAAGGCGTAAAAATTGAGATTCTGGGACTATTTTGGGTGAATGGTGTGTTTTTGTGTTTGCATGTTCATTTCTATGAGAATATTTGTATGTTTAGGTTCTGGAGTTATGGTTTTTAAGTGTACATACAATGCATGCAAAGAATGTATACTCAAACTTAACATGCAACATGCTAGGAAGCTAAGTAATAACTAGCTCTAGGTTTTTAGATTTTTAACTTGTTGGATCCATATTTGAAAAATTATAAATAATTATAGAAAAAGCACTTGAAGTTTTGTTTTATGTCTAGACATATATTTTTGTGTTATTTTTCATATAAAATTAGTTTGAACTGATTTGAGCCTATAAAAATCAAAATATGATTTTTCTATCAAAACGTGTCAATTTCAAACCAACCTCTATTGCAGAGGTTAAAACTCTATTTCAAATGAGAACTGAGTTTTTGTCTCTTCATAAAAGTTGTAAATAACATGTTTATTTATTACCCAAAAACATATGAGCCCTGTGTGTTGAGACTTGGTTGGTCAAAACCCCTCTGCAATCTACTATTCATGTTCGGTGATTTAAATAGCTTGCTGTCCAACATTTTTGTCTAACCCAAAACCTATATTTTTAGTAACCTATGCAAATAGTGTTCTTCACGAAAACTATTAGGAACATTTTAAGCTAAGTTTTGTCCAAAAATCAAATCCTTCAGTTTCAGTTTGTCCCCTCAAATAATTTTTACACTTTCTGATCTTTCTACTGAAGTTCACCATTATTGAGTTTTAAAAATGCTACTCTAACATACTTTCTTAAATGAGTTATTTTTCAAATATTTTCTTAAGAACCCTATTGTGCATCCTTCATAAGATATTTAGAGGACATCTTAACCAAAATCATATCCAAAAATCAACCGAAACGAATCTATTTTGATACGCCAAATTCGTTGCCTTCTAAGAGCTTTGTTCATAGCGATTGGTCAAGCGCTATTGAAGCATATATCTTTGTGAAGGCCAAACCATCTAGAAGTCTTAGGATTTAGCTTAAGTGTCCTTCATGAGAGTTGTTAAGAATATTTAAATCTATTTATGACAAAAAATCAAAAGCTAAATCAAAGTCTTGATGCCCCCAAATTAATGGTTGGAAGTTTAGAAGTAAAATACAAAATGAATTGTGAGCATGGTCCTTATGTTTGGGTTAGTTTGAGTTATGATTAACACAATTTATTTTATGTGATTCATGACACAAAATGATAGTTAGATGAGAATTAACTTTGACATATGATAGAGATCATGCCTTGCTTAATTGTACACCATGTTATGTTTAGTTATACATCATGATATGCTTAGTTGTACACCATGCTATGCTTAATTGTACATCATGCTATATTTAATTGTACATCATGTCATGCCTAGTTGTATGTCATGCTATAGTTAGTTGTATTTCGGGCAATGATTTGTTGTGCCATGAGCATTGTAGGAACCAGGTACATATTTATTTAAGATTAATTTATTTATTTAATCGAATTTGTCGGGAATGGTTTTGAATGATAATTTTAATATGTTTTGTACAATCGATGTATGTGTTAGGATACCGGGATATTAGTTTGTAATTTATGTGGTAATTTTAAAAATTTTATGGAAATATTAAAGTAAATTTAATTACTAAAATTGGGGTTTTAATTGGCAAGTTATAAAAGTAAAATTTAGAGATAAGACAAACAAGGCTCAAGATAGTTTCTAGAAGTTTAGAAAGAGAATGAGTGGAGATAAAAAGACACAAGCTCTCCCTTTTTCCCCCATTCCCGTTGGTACTCCCTTTCCCCACTTCCTTCTTCTCCTTTTTCTTTTCCCATGGAAATTGACCTAAATCTTGAAACCCGATTTCTCTTACCACAAAAGTTGAAGAAATGGAGGATTAATTAAAAGCGATCAGGGAGAAGCTAAACCATTGAAGCAAGAGGAGTGAGATTGAAGCATCAAAGAGTAAATTAAAGGGGTAGCTGAATCCTTATGAGGCGATTTTGGCGAAATCTTGAAGCTTGGAGGCAAATTGAGGTAGGATTTAGACTAATTATAATGCTTTTTATGATTTGTGTTAATATTTGAATGAAAATACTCAATGAATCTTCAAACCTAAGAAATGTGATAAAACCCTAGCTAAACTTAGTTGTATTGAATATGTTCATTAATAAGTTGATGATTTCTTGAACATTCAATTAGATATTTGAAGAATGGACCATAAATGGGAGGTGCAACTGTTTAACTGAATTATTGGTGTGAATGTATTCTAAAGTGTTAAAATTTGAAAACATAGAATATGTGAGTAATTAATATCGTTGTTGGAAAATTGAATTCTCATGGAGATGGGCTTATTACTTGATGATAATGGGATCTTTTCCTATATCTTATCAAAAACAAACTCAACTCTTGGAAATAAATGGTATGATTTTGTCAATTAGATGGTTGGGATGAGTTGAATGATAATTTGAGATTTGTAGTTTAAATCTAAACGATGTGATATGAATTTAATGGTTAAAGATGGTGTTGAATTGTTGTTGAAGAAAAAAAATTAGTGTTCTATAATCATGTTGGGGAGAGAAACCAATGTTGAGTTGGACTCCCAGGTTAGTTATCGAATATGAAATTATTGAATGAGGAAATGATTTGGTAATGGGTCGCCTCCCGGGTGTTCCTTCGAGAAATCGAAATGGTTTGGTATGTGAATAAGTTGGGCTTTAATTGCTTCTCTGTAAAAGATTAAAAACTTGTGCAAATTGGGTGTCGTTCCCATTGGGTTAACCCTAAAAAATTTGTGCTTCGCGTGCCGTATTCCCTCGAGTGAGACCCGTAAAATGAGCTTTGGATTTGTGGATGGGATAGTTGTGGTGTTGGTTTTATTATGGATGATGACATGAAATAGAGGTGAGGATAAAGAAACGATGATGTTGAGAGAAAATGCATCAAAAACATTTTGACAACAATTTTATTTTAATGGATATTCAGGTATTATTTTTTTTAAAAACAAAAAGAGGAGAAACAAACTCAAGAATTGGGAATAGATAAAGATAAAATATGGTTTAACATTGTGAAGAGGAACATTTAAATGGGAATTTATGATGGACACAAAAGAGAATTATGCTATATGTTGGCATTCACCTCGCACCTCACAAATCATGCATAGAATTGTAATTAGTCTCTATCTTACGAGCTTTGACTCATCTTTGTAGAATCTATATTTTACAAGTGCTAAAGATCATGGAAAGAAATGAAGTGAAGTTGACATTTGAAGAAAGAAAGAAGGATGTTAATACCTTGTTTTGAGTTAGAAAAACCATACGTTTTGATGTTATGTAAAAGATGTATGTATGTTTTGAATGAATATTGTAAGCAAGCTATTTGTGATATTATGTAAATGGATCATTCAAGTCATGTGTTTGGAGAATTTTAAAGACTTTATAAACATCTTTTGAATGAAGTAAGGTTACATGAGACATTGAACGAAGAACTAAGGAAGTTTAATGATTATGATGAGTTTTAATCAAAATGTAAGAGGTGGATGTGCATGTTAAATTAATGTTTGTGACTTGATGAACGCTTGGAATGCATGTTTATTTTATGAATTTCCATTTGGTTGATTATGGATTTGGGTAGAGGGTTTGAAACCAAAACATAGCATTTTCTGAGGTGTTCTTGTTGGAGGCAAAACTATTAAGAACTTTATTTTTGCAAACGATTATCTGAAAAAAAAATTAATTGGATGGGTAAACACCAAAACGGGCTTTAGATAAAAATTTTGATGACGAATGATCAAAATAAAATTCATGCATCCGAAGTTAATTTAGAAGAATACCTTTTTACCAGTCGAATCTTCAACTACAATTTGAATCCGAGTTGAAGCTCCTATCAGATCTTCTATTATATTTTCTTATGCGATTCCAAAATATAGTGTGGGCTACAATTCTCCGAAAACTCGTACCAGCAGAACCAGGACGGGTTTTGTCTTAGAAAACAAGTTATGAAACTGATTCAGTCTACCTGCATATATATAGAGCTATAGCAAGGACTTGAAAAATAATTATGAGTAAGACTTCCAATTGAACATAGACACATATAAGCGGTTTCTGCAATTAAGCAAATCTCATAGCAATATCTGCAATTATAGAAAACCAGCAGCGGTTTCTGTAATTTTCATAAAATACTGAATTACAGTTCACACCACTAAAGAACTATAATTACACTGACCCATAATTTCAAGACCATATAGCATTGAGCTTTTGTTATTAAATGCGTACCATTTCTCCCCACGTTAAGATTCTCGATACCTACCAATTAAATTTAATTACTGACAATTTAATTTAATCGACATATTGATAATCCTCGAGCTCTTGTTATTAAATCCTTCGAGTTTGCAACTGCTCTGTTATTGTCAAAATAAAGTGTAATAACCGACTGAACTGAAGGTACCACCTTTAGATCCAACAAGAAGTTCCTGAGCCAAACGACCTCCTTGGCTGCTTCAGAAGCTGCCACATACTTGGCCTCCATGGCGGAATCAATAATACAGGACTTCTTGATACTCCTCCAACTTATAACTCCACCTCTTAAGATAAACACATATCCTGAGGTAGACTTACGAAAATTCCTATCAAACTGAAAATCTGAGTATGTGTATCCCAAATGTACTAGACTGTCTGCCTGGTAAAACAACATATAATCCTTAATCCTTTTCAGGTACTTAGTTATATTCTTTACCGCTGTCCAATCCTCCTGCCCAGGGTTAGACTGATATCTGCTAACCATGCCTACGGCAAAGCAGATATCGGGTCTAGTGCAAAGCAAAACATACATGTGGCTTCCTACTGTCGAAGCATAAGGAACTGCCTTCATCTTTTCTATCTTATCAAGTGTCTTAGGGCATTGATCCTTGGATAGAGTGATTTCATACCTGAAAGATCTGCTTGCATCAAATGGGTTTTATCCATTCGAGTGGTTCTACAAGTTTTCAGATCTGATTGGAATACATAGATTCTATCTCTGAATTCATAGCCATTTACCAAAGATCTGCATCTTTGTCTTGAAGTACTTAATTGTAGTTACAGGGCTCGGTGTCTAATTCTATCGAGATCCTGTCAAAAGCCTCTCCCAATATTATAAACCGGTCAGGTTGATGAACAACCCTCCCACTGCAATGAGGCACTACCTGTGTTTATCTACTAGCAGTAACATGCTATGCAGAATCAAAACCATGTGCATTAGCACCCTGTTCTTGATTTGCACCTGTCCCGATAATTCTCCCACTACGACGAGGTAATGAGATATTAGTGACTTGTTCTTTCGTTCTACTAGTATTTTCTCTCGATTCTTCCAAAATAATACTACTTTTAAGCCTGTGATCTATAATATAATCATCTTTTAATAATCGGGCATTGGTGCTAACAATGACAATATGAACCTTAGGATTATAAAACAAACCACCTTTTGTTCCCTTAGAATACCCTTAAAAAGAAACAGATTTCAGTCCTCGGTTCTAACTTCTTCACATTCCCTTTCAGCACATGTGCTGGACACACCAAAATTTGAATGTGTTTCAGACTAAGTTTATGCCCGATCTACAATTCTGTATGAGTAAAAGGCACTGACTTAGAAGGTACCAAGTTCAAGATGTAAGCCGCTGTCTCTAAAGCAAGTTTCCAAAATGAATCAGGTAAACCTGAATAACTCATCATGGAAATTACCATTTTTATAAGAGTCATATTCCTTCTTTCTGCTACACCATTCTGCTGTGGAGTGCCAGATGCAGTCAACTGGGTTGTAATCTCCTCTGATGACAAGTAGTTCTTAAACTCTCCAAAGAGATATTTCTCACCACGATCGGATCGTAGTGATTTGATATTTTTACCCAGACGCTTCTCCGCCTTCGCCTTGAATTCTTTAAATTTCTTAAAGCATTCAGACTTGCAGTGTATCAGGTAAATGTATCCAAACCTTGAGTAGTCATCAATGAAATTGATAAAATACTCAAAATCACCTCTAGCCCAGATTGTCATAAGGCCACACACATCAGAATAAACCAGCTCCAATTGTTCTTTATCTCTATAGTCTTTGGCCGAAAATGGCATCTTGGTCATTTTACATTCTAAGTAAGATTCACAGACTAATAGTGCCTCCACTTCTAATGAACTCAAAAGTTCATCTGCTACCAGTCTATTTATCTTTTTTAGATTAATATGACCCAAGAATAAATGCCAAAAAAACGTTTGGTTCATTAAAGAAAGAAACTTTCTCTTATATGGTAAATTAGATGTGTTATTCATTTCAGTCAGTTGCAGCGTAGGAAAAATTAGAGTAATAATATAAAAATGATCCACTAATATACCTGAACAGATAACCCGTTTATTATCCTTAATAACCACATAATTATTAAAATAAATCAAATATCTGTATTTAGCCAATCCAAAAATAGAAACTAAGTTTCTTCTAATAGCAAGTACATAAAGACAATATCTCAATATTAAAATTCAATTTCTACCAAAACTAAGAGTGACATCTCCTACTACAACTATTGTTACCTTTGTATTATTGCCTATATGCAGATAAATCTCCCAATCACTAAGTTATCGAATTTTTTAAAACCCCTGCAATGAATTGTAGACATGATTAGTGGCTCCCGTATCTACGCACTAGGTACCGGTAGATAACACCGCTAAACATGTTTTTACAACCAGTGAACAAAAATTACCCTATTTGTTCTACCTTTTGAGAAATACTGGGCATAGCTTTTTTCAGAACCGGGTCTGATTGTAGTGAAAGCATCTGTCTTTCAGCTTTTTCACACTAGTCCATGGCTCACTAACTACCCTAAAAATCGTGTCTCCCTATTTCTGAACCTTGTTCTTCTTTATTCCTTTCGGCTTAGAGAAAAAATATTTTTAAAAAATAAATACATTTCCTGGTATTGAAGGAATACCATTTGTAGTTCAAAATATATTCAAGTTACATTTTCAGTCAATAAAATTCAGTCTCGTAAGTTTGTTTTCTTTGAGTATAGAAGCGAGTGGGGTGAAATTAATTTTAATCTTTAGAATCACTTAATTAAAAAAAACTCGTTAATTATGATGAGCAAAATTTTAAATTTCTGTTAATTTGGTTCTTTCCTACCATTTTAAAATTAATTCGCTAACAGTCTGGTAACCTGAGAATAGCATGTCTCAATGAGAGGACGTCTACTATCCTTCATAAGACCAAATAGGCCAATTCCTTTTAATTTTACTATCTAAGTAACTGACTATACCAAGTAAAATTAAATAGTTTATATTGCTTCGGTCTAGTATATAATAACAGCGACTCAGATTGAGAAGATACTATTATATACAGCTAAGTGTTAACCATCACCTAATTTCAAATCAATCGCTTCGCAATGAACCTTTCATATGGAGAAGTGATCCACACTAACAATTATTCAAAATTATCTTTAAAGAAGGTTTGTACTGGTGATACAGCAATTAATCTGTCCAATGGGAAAGAATGCCTTACTGCCAACATGCAAGATTTAATTGCATCACCTACAAACTGGTGATGGAGACCGCATGATTTATCTGTAAATAAATTTTCTCTTCTACTTAGATTTTAAAACATTTTTTGAGGATTATAAAAATTTATTTAATTAAAATAAATTTATTAATTTTGAAAATCACAAGATTTGAAAGAATCAAATATCTTCCAGTGTACACGATTCTAAAATGTTTGGTTTATTAAATTATCTTTTCGTGTTTAAATGCGTAACAAATAAAATTTAATAAATACACAGTTTTTCTTTAACTTTTCAACTAAAGTATTGATTAATTAAAGGTATTTATTTATTTTATTTTTTGTTCTATATTTTTTAAAAAATAATAATTTATTTCGATTAAACATATTTTTATTTAATTAATTCAAAATTCAGAATTAATTCTCATGTTTTTCCAAGATACCCGATTATATATAAAAAAATCATCTTAAACGTGATATTTTGTAAAAAAATAAAATATCTAAAAAAAATTTATTTAATTAAAATTAATTAATTAAACAAAACTAGCTGATGCTACCGTTGAAATCACCTGATTACATTCTTTACTTTATAAACTTGGGTTATCCCTTCCACTGGCTCTTATACTTTGATGTTACAATGTGGGTGACACCAACCTCATTGCAAATTAATTATGTCTTCCATGTTGTACTAAAGATATAGAAATTGACTTTCACTTTATTCGCAATAAGTTTTCTCACAAGAATGTCCCAATCTATTTTATTTCATCTAAGGATTAAGTGGCTAATATCATAACAAAGGATCTGTCTAGCACTAGATTTTAGTTTTTTCAAACCATACTGGCCTTCACAAATTGTGCATCAATAGTTTGACGAGGTGTATTAGATCACCATTATCATGATATGATTTGATTATGATTTATTTGATAATCATGATAAAATAATGATTTGATTATTATTTGATTAAATAATAATTAAGATTCGATAATGATTATGATTTGATCATGATCTTGATAATAATTATAATTTGATCATGATTTGATTGAAATTTTGTATATAAAATTCAAATATTTTATTGATTATGGGTGTATATATATACATGAAATCAACCTACGACAAAGTGTGTGTGATTCAAAACAAAATTAATGTTTATGTTTTAATACCATTTTTGAAAGTGAAACTATCTACTAAGTTCCCAGGGTTGGTCCCATTGAAACTTTAATTATATTCAATGTATCTCGTGCACTGTTAATTAGCCTTTTTGACTATTCAAAAATATAAAAATATGCCCTATATTTTGTTTATTCAATTTTTTATGCATATGCTCCAATATTACTGTCTATTTTATATATCTATTCAAACTTTCAAAAATTCAATTTATATAAATATTTATATGTATATATTGTTCTTTATAAAATTTGGAGAGTTGTGGAGGGTAGTTAAATTTAGCTTGAGAAAAAAAAAGAGTAAAATAGAGAGTTCTTTAAAGAGCATGTTAGAGCTTCAATTATGATAAAAATAAGCCAAAGCAGCTAACAGACACTTTTTAGAGAGCCTTTTGGAGTTATCCAAAGCGGAGACGTTCTTGTTGGGAGATAATCTAACGCCATAAATATATACATGTTCGGTGATTTAAAAAATACATCTTTATTAACTTTCAACAATTATAATAATCTAAAATTACATAAAAATAAAATAACAGAAACAACATGAATAGAACTTGCAAACCGAGTCATGCAATCGCAGTTTCCTTAAAAATGATTTTTGCCGCATACCGAGGGTGTTGTAGGTATTCCACCGGCGTCACTCTCATAGGATAAAACGGCTCCACGATCGTTGGAACACCACCAAGGATCGGCTACGAACGTAC
>JAOTRH010077679.1:0-17425 GCA_034768845.1 Heliamphora exappendiculata
TGTAGGGATTCCACCGGCGTCACTCTCCCAGGATAAAACGGCTCCACGATCTCTGGAACACCACCAAGGATCGGCTGTGAACGCTCTTCGTATGTCTTTCTCTCTCTTGCGGCTTGCTCTGTAACCAATGAGTGTATCTCAACTTTCTGTGTGTCTCAACAGTTCTGTGTGTCGTCTCTGTTGTGTATCTCTTCTCATATGGAGACAGCCCTTTTATAGCCACAGATGAAAGGAGGAGAAGAGTTCCAGAGAGTTGAATAGCCACAGAGAATTCAATTTCCACTTATGGCAATTGAATTGCAGGCTGTGTCTCTTCCTCTTCTCTGTCTCTTCCTCTTCTTCTTCTGAGACCTCAGAGCTCCCAGCTCTGACTCTTCCTCTTCTCTGAGAGAAGAAAGCCGACAGAGCCCTTGGCTCTATCTCTTCATTTTCTCTGAGTGAAGAAAGAACCATCTGAATCTTTTAATATGGAGGGTTTATCCCTGGAAATCAATAGCCACTTATGGCTGTTGGTTTCCAGACTCTAATTGCACTTGAATGGCCATTTCAATTGTAATTGGTCCAAAATTATTAAAATTTGAATTTCAATGGCCAATAAAATTCACAAATTCCAACAAACCCTTATACTCAACCAACCTTAATACGATCAACCCGAGCTGCATAGTAACGGACTTGGGTCCGGGCAATACTTCCTCTTGGGCCAAGCCTCTGTCTAGACCATGTTACGTATTTCCCCATCAATATCAAACATTCAGAACCACATGATCAGTGACATTAATTCTAATAAGGAACGAATACTATGATATTGAGTCTAAACCATACATGTGTGACCTTAATATTATTAATTTTTTTTATTCTATCTAATCATATTTAGCATTTATTTGGCAACTTAACTTTAAACTGATTTTTTGATTTTAAATTATTTTAAGATAAAAGTCAAAAAATTCATTTAATTAAAAAAATGGTGACTTTTGAACCACTTAAAAAGCCAAATAAGCTCAATGTAAAATTTTATAATTGCTTTTCCACCTAAATGAGCTAAGATATAATTATTTGATTGAAATTTATGTAATTTTATATGTAAAAAGATAAAATTAAAAATTATTATAAAAAAAGGCAAAAAATCTTAAAATTCTAAAACCAAATAAACTAAAAGTTGAAAGTTGAAAAGCAAATTTTTTTTAACTTTTTGAACTCTAAGTTAAAAGTCAAAAATATAGATGTAAAACCAACTAAAAATCAGTAGCCAAACGAATGCTCAAAACAACAAATAAGGCATAGAGTTACCCATCTCATATCAGCTTAAAGTTTTACATTTATAATTTTTTCAATAAAATTTACAATAATATAACTAAATCAAATTATTTGAGTCTACTTTGAAGCTTGAACACTATATATATATATATATATATATATATATAGAAATGGAGATGATTCAAATCCTTATTATTGTGTGGGGAAAGCGAATGAACGCAAGAAAGAAAGGAACTTGAGTGAAGGAATGAACCAACTGATGAGGCATTTTGTCCGTGAATCTCCATTAATATGTCCCCTCCCATAACCCTGGCAAGATCTTCCCATCCCTCTCTCTCTCTCTCTCTCTCTCTCTCTCTATGGCGTGATTGGCAAGTAATTTATAAGTTATTTTTTAATTTTTTTATTTTTAATTAAAAATTAAATTAAATTTAAAATAAATTGTTTGATAAATTAGTATTTAAATTAAATATTTGAAAGTGGTTATTTGAATAACAAGTTAGTTTTTTTAGTTTTTGTTTAAATTGAATAATTTTTTATTTTTATAGAATTAAAAATACCAATTATATGTAGTTGGTAATAATAGTAAAAAGTTATTAATAAAAAATATTATTGTATTTAAAAAGTTGTGAAAGTTTAGATAGAATATTTAAAGAATTAGTATATATTTTGATTTAGATTTTTTTGATTTTTTTGTATTTTTAGCTAAAAAATAAAAAATAAAAAAACTTTGGTTTCCAAACATGGCATCTATGGCTCTGTTTAAAATAATAACCTATTTTCTTATTTTATTCTATTTATTTTATTTTAGTAAATTATTTTATCATTTAGTTCTACCATATATTATAATTTTTAAACTTGTCTTGTCCAAAAGAGCCAAAAATGTAAAGATTTTGATAAAAACTTGAACAAAATTTAGAAAAGACAAAAAAAAAATCAAAATAAGTCAATAAGCAAAACTTAATGTTGGTTATGCTCGTCTTTAGTTTAATATTTTATATTTTGATTAAAAAATTACTTTTTAAATTTATCTCATCAAAATAATTTTAAAAAATAAATTAAAAAAATTAACCTAACAAGGTTCAAAAAAGACAAAAGTGAACAAAAACCATGTAAATTAGACCAAACAGTTTTTTAAATATATTCTCTCTTCTCTGATATATTTTGAAAAGAGTGACTAAAATTAATTTAAATATAGATAATACAGTGAAAAACTTATTTTTTCCAAAGATATATTCTCTATCCATATAACACATTTTGAAAAGAAGATAATTAAGATTAGTCTATATCCCTTGACAAACTAATTTCAAGTTATCTCTTTCTCTTTTTCCTTCTATCTGCTGGCCTGCGGTGAAGCTAAGGAACTCAGCAGCAGTGGACATGAAATATCTGTAGGTTAGGTTTTTTTTTTTTTTTAAATTACATATGTCATTCTATAATTAGACTAATTACTTAATTACTTTTTGTTGGTCTAGGTATTCTAAGGACCCATTTATTATTTTATATTTAGCTTATATGTATTTGGATTGAGGTGGGATTAGAAGCCCACTAAAAATCTTAATTATATAGAATTTATTTTTAAATGGGTTTACGAGCTTCTAGGATTTTTTTGGTGTATCTATAAATAAGACACCGGTGAGACTTTTAAGATTATAAAAAAATTTAAAAGGTTAGCTGTTAAAGAAAAGGGAGACGGGTGCTTTACTATTTTACATTCGACGTAATAAATATTTATTTTCTCGCTCGTAGACATAGGCCGATATGGACCGAACCACGTAAATACTAAATGTTAATTATTTTTTTACTTTTTTTGCACGTAAATCTTTGCTTCCATTTACATTTTGAGATTATTATTCAAATCTCAACACCTTTAAATTTATATAAAGATATTTGACTAAAAGATTATATAACTATCTAATTTTGGCATATATCAATACTAACTTGTTTCAAAATATTTTTAGATTTTGGACCTCTCATTACATGTAAGTGGAAATTGGACTTGAATCCCGTTTTAAAAAATTCCTTTAGGATAAGTCCTAATAATTATTTATTTATCCTATCAGGACCTTTTTAAAATTTCTAATTTACTTATTCCTTGTTTTACCCTCTTCAATACTTTCAATACAGATATGTACATATATACGGGTCATATATATTTATGGATGAGATAGGAATGGAACCTTTTTTAAAATAGTCAAATTTTCCGTTTAGTTCCATTATTTACGAAAATGATGCAATATAACCATCTTATAGAAAAAGTTGGCCTACTTTTCTCATTTTTGCATTTATCAAAGTTATCGTTTTCTAAAACTCATTTCCCAAGTCTTATTTTTGCATTTAAAAAAAAAAATTATGCCATATAACCACAAAGAAAAAAAATGTAACAATCCGTGTACATTTAAATAATCTAGAAATAAAATTAAAAAAAATAACAATAAAAAAAAATAATTGTAATAATAATAATAACTAAAATAAATAAATATAAACAAAATATATTAAAAGATTTGTTATCAAAAATAAAGAAAACTAAGCACCACGTGCTCAAACTAAAATAAAACAAAAAAATTAATAAAATAATAATAATAACAATAAACAAATAAATAAATAAAAGATATATATCTTTTTGTATGCATCAAGTTCGAAAATTCTGTTTGAGAGTAAAAAAAAAACTATAAATAAGATTTTACGTGGCAAACAAGGATCACACCCCACCTATTGGAGTCACGTGCCTTTGCCTCTCCCAATCATTGCTTTTCCAATTAATGCTTCTTATTCTGATTTTTGATTATCTATTTCTCTATCTTTTCATCCTATAAAAGACAGCGTGATGATTGAAGAAAAACAAAAGAAAAGTAACAAGAAAGAAAGGTTTGGGGAAATATAGATTCGGCTATCCGAGTCCACATTTCTTATTATTATATAGGTTATTTTAAATATAGGTGAGACACATATATTTAGGTTACTTAGTTTTATAAATTATTTTATTTAAAAATAATTAGTTTCTTTGCAAATATTATTTTGGTTATTAATTAAGTACTACACCATTAATATCATTATAGTTGTACTATTTACCGACCTAATATTGTTAATGATGTACAGTTCGAATAGAATTTTGTAACCTAGAAGAAAAGAAAATTAAAGATATCAGTAGGTAAAATAATAAGAGTGAGACCATAGTCAGGTAGTGACGGGATGATATCATACACAAATGATTAAACTATGGTTGTTCCCTAATATACTGACAGGAACTGTTGAACACAAAAAGTATCGGATATGATTATTATTATTATTATTATTATTATTATTATTAGTAATATTTAAAGCGGTATTTATAAATGTCAAATAGTATGATTTTAAATATTATGATATTTTCATGGTAAATTAGTAATTTTGTTATGTGTGCACTCATACGAACTATTACTTATAACGTTGATATTGAATTTTTTTTTTACAGGAAAGTAAAGGAAGAGGTTGCTAAGTTCTGCTCAAAAAGAAGAAATATAAATATAATGATGATAGTTTATCTTTCACTATGAAAAATCTAATAATGTATTAGTACTAGTAAAGTTACTTATCTTATTGTACATAATAATATTTATATTATTATAACATGGCATGAATTTTATATATCCGACTCGTATATTCCATTTGTTCAACAGATGTAAGTGATTAATTTATCACCATGTGGTTAATTGATGTTTTATTTTTTTTAAATATCTCCAAAAAAAAAAAAAAACAAGAGTGTTAACTTTTACTTAATGTTTTTTTTTCCAGTAGCAAAATGGTTTAGAATGTATCAATTTAAAACTAATTGGACATAAACACTCAATTTTTTAATTTTTTTTTGTGGAAGAAAAAAAATTAAAGCCTTTAGTGGGATTTATTCACTAGCAAGTCAAAGATGTCATTTGTCAAAATAGATCATGACAGAAGTGGTATCAGAGCTTTCTAAACTTACATAAATATATATATATATATATATATATATATATAAATAAAGAAAAGAAAATAAGAAGGAAACCGTATAAGATGTCAATTATTTGTTGACAAACATTTTATGGAATCAGAAATATATTGGTGATATTATATTTTCGTTTGGTGATGGATATTGTTTAATTTCACCGTGAACGTAATTTTATGTAAATTACATATTTTTTTCTATCATGTCAATTTGCATATAATAATAACAAGACTGTATATATTTACTATAGAAATTGAGCCACATACAAGTTAGGACACATGGGGCGGGTATCTGGTAAATTTTTTGAAAATGAATCATATGCCACATAATGGCTGTAGACCTCCTAAAAAGAAATAGAATTAATTGAGTGCTATGTACATTCCATATATGGAATTGATATTTCCATATATGCAGATAATATTGTTTTCTTTGATGACATAAGATCTAATTGCAGAAAGAATCAAAGTTGCGGATAATTCTTTTTTTTTTACTAATATTTCTGATTCCTAATAAAACAATCTACATGCAATCCCTCCAACCAGATGTGTATGATAATACGACTTTTGGAGATGCGAATCGTGCCTTACTAGTAGAGGTATCAAAAGTAGAAATAGAAAAGTTCCACTACCTTAACTCGCTGAAAAAGACCATAGTTCAACATCGGTTGCATACCTACAATCTGATCTATCAAAAAGCATTACATTTGTCAAAAATTTCGGAAGAATATCAGGCAGCAGTCGATCAAGTGAGAGCAGTAAGATACGATCTACCATGGCCCCTACTGGACTTCGCACTAGAGCTAGGAGAATAGGGATTAAACCCAGTACCAGTACCTGTGCTTGCACCCGCACCTGCTCCTGCCCCCGCGTTTGCACTTGCACTAGCCCCACAAGAAGAGATGAAAGAATGAAATCCCGAACAGTACAGAGATGCAGTATATGATCCCATTGAATTTAGGAAATGGGATGCAGAGTCTTATATACGGTTTAAGCCGTCAATTAATGGTCCTATGAAAAAAGAAATTATAGAAGTATATGCGTCTGACTCATAATAAATATATATATATATATATATATATATATATATATATATATAAATGGGTGATGACTACTATCTCGTGATTTTTGGTTTTTGGTGTATATACCACGAGACGAATAGAACGGGGTGAACACGAATTTCTCGTGTTTTTTTAGTGTGCATATCACAAGACGAAAAGTTTTGATATGGATATATAATAACTACTGACTCCATAAAGTTTTAATGTAAATATAAAGTGGCTAATGACTATTAACGGTTATTTTTATCTCATCTTGTAATTCTATCACTATCTAATATACCTAACTAGAAGATTTCAATTATGTATATTCTTATAGCTTTTACCATGGCATATGTATGAAAGAATCAAATGGATGAATTGAGGAATATAATCCAAGATTTAAGCAATATTGTATACACTCATATACAACAATAACAACAATCTCCTCATCATGCCGAGCAAGAACCAAGAAACCCCCCCCTCCCCCCCGACAACCCTCCACCTCAGGACAATCCAGGACAAATGAACCCAATAGGTGGAGTAAATATGAAAGAATTTCTCAAACTAAAATCTCCAACCTTCCATAGTGGGATGGATCCAGTTAAAGCAAATGAATGGATCGCAGCCATTGAGATAATCTTCAGAGTGTTAAATTACAATGAAATACAGAAGGTCGGGTTGGCAACATATCAACTCGAAGGCGAGGCTTATCGGTGGTGGAAATTGAAAGGTAGAACCGAACCCGAAATAGGGTGGGAACGATTTAGAACTATATTTCAGGAAAAGTACATACCCTAGTCGCTACAAGATGCTAAGTGCACTAAATTTTAACGATTGAAACAACTGCGAGAGATGACGATAGCTGACTATGAAGCAGCATTTACCAATCTTGCTTAATATGCACCTCATATGGTAATCACAGAAAACATGAAGATAAGAAAATTTGAAGGTTGTTTAAAGCCATAAATACAAAAGGTAGTACATTCTATGAGTCTAGCTACCTACATATAAGTGATAGACAAAGTGTTGCTGGTAGAACAAGAGCAAGGTGAAAGCAAAAAATTATTTGAGATGCGGTAGCGGCAGAAATAGATGAGGAATGGGATTTATAAGCGACCAAACATGAGAATACCACAACCAATGCCCAGATGCTCAACATACGGCAAGTATCATTCTGGTGTTTGTTGAAAATTGAGCAATGTTCGTTTTAATTGTGGTGAGATGGGCTATTTAAAGAGAGATTGCCCATAATTATACCAAGGAGCCACTACTAGACCAGAAGTTGGAAATGGGAATCAGGGTTCAAGTAAGATAGAGATGGGAAGACAAGGAGTGGGAAATAACATGGGTCAATTCGCTGGTCCAAGAGTCACTAATAACACTAGACCAAGAGTCATCAATAACACTAGACCACGAGAGGGTAAAACATTTGCACTGATGCTTAGGGACCATCAAAATGCCGAGAATGTGGTGCCAGGTAACATACTTATCTGTTCTATCTAAGCATATGTCCTTTTCGATTATGGATCAACCCATTCTTTCGTATTCACTCGATTTTCTAGAATCCTTATCAAAAACTCTGAATCATTAGGATATGAGTTAATAATCTCTCAACCCATGAGTGGTAATATAACATGTTCCACAGTGATTAAAAATTGCGACATTCACCTAGAAGACTTACACCTAACAACAAACTTGGTTCCTATTGACATGACACATTTTGATGTAATTTTGGGGATGGACTGGTTATCCACTAATCATGCTTTTATTAATTGTGCAAAGAAAAACATTATTTTTCACAAGCCTAAGTTAGGAAAATTCTAAGGAAATGGGGTGGTAGGACCCTCGTATTTTTTATCAGTAGCACGAGTTCAACGACTTTTAAGCAAGGGATGCCAAGACTATTTATGTAGTGTGACGACAGACCCAGCCACTAAATCAAGCCCAACTAATATCCCAGTGGTGCGCAAATTCTCAGAAGTATTCCCTGACGGGCTGCCAGGAAAATCTGTCGACAAAGAAATCGAATTTGCCATTAAAATTATTCTTGGAACTCAACCAATCTCAAAAGCTCCATATCGCATGGCTCCGATAGAATTAAAAGAATTGAAAATTCAGTTATAGGAACTTTTAGACAAAGAATTCATTCAACCAAGTGTATCGCCATGGGGAGTTCCTGTTTTATTTGTGAAGAAAAAGGATAGCACGCAAAGATTGTGTATTGACTATTGAGAATTAAACAAAGTCACAATTAAGAATAAAAATTCACTTCCAAGGATTGATGACCTATTTGATCAATTACAAGGAGCTCGTGTATTCTCGAAATTCGACTTGCGATCTGGTTACCTTCAACCAAAAGTAAAGACAGAAGATGTGGAGAAAACAGCTTTTCGCACTCGTTACGGACACTACGAATTTTTGGTCATGCCTTTTGGTGTGACTAACGCACCAGCCGCATTTATGGATTTGATGAATCAAGTATTTAAGAACTACCTGGATGATTTTGTCATCACATTCATCGATAATATCTTGATCTACTCAATGGACGCGGAGCAACATGCGACGCATTTACGAATGGTGTTGCAAATACTAAAATATCAAAAGCTGTAGACGAACTTAAAAAAGTGTGAGTTCTGGATAGATAAGGTAGTTTTTCTTGACCATGTGGTTAACGGTGATGTAATCATGATAATAATAAATAAATAAAAACAAGAGTTTTAACTTTTACATAATGTTTTTTTTTTCCAATAGCAAAATGGTTTAAAATTTATCAATTTAAAATTAATTGGACATAAACACTCAGCTTTTTGATTTTTTTTTTGTGGAAGAAGAAAAATAAAAACCTTCGATAAATTTTATTCATTTACCGATCACAGATACCATTTATCAAAATGAGTCACGACAAAAATAGCGTAATTTTCACTTTATGTGTTTTTAGAGAAATGAATACGGTCTCATCTTTAACATGTTAATCAATGTACTGAAGCATGAGAGACTAATTTTGTACCTTTCAAATCAGCCAAAATACGATATCTGTTGGATATTCGTCGAAAATCTCTCCAATTTTGTTCTATTTCTATCCTTTTCCTGACCAGGTTTCATGACGCCAAACAAGACAAACCTTTCTCCCCGGTTGCTTTTGTGTTTGACAAATGAAGAAGCTTGATTTTATGAGCAGTTTGGGCATTTGTTGATTCCACGGAAATTCAAATTTGGAAAGCATTTTAAAAAGAAAAAAATGAAACCGGCCTATCACAAAACTACTCTTGTTTTGGGACTAAACCTAAAACGAAAGCCCCAAATGGGAGCCATTCCCGAAATTTAATTTCAAAACACTATCCGTGTATATAGAAGTTCTTTATATATTTTTTTGAATTTGTAAAAAAGTTTTTAATACTCATATTGTATAATACTTGTTAGAAACATACAAAAAATGTCAAATCCTTCACACTCAAGAGCGGAGTCACTTTTTTATTAGATGGACTAAAGTGCAATTATAATGTAATTGCCAACAAATAAAAGAACTAACTCTTCATGTAATGTTCTGAAATTTTTTCCATCTAGACCAATATTAATTTATTGAAGGTAAGATTAATTATAAGTTTAGATTTAGGGCCCTGATTGGAATTTTTTTTTTTTTTTAGCTTTTCAGCTAAAAATGTCAAAAATTCAAGATTGTCCCCCTTTTGGTAAAAAAATAAAAATAAAAAACTAAAAAATTATAAAGTCAAATTAAAATACAAACTCATAAACTATTTTATTCAAACTCTCATCACTTTTAAAATACAATAATATTTCTTATTCATAATTTATTTACAGTACTACTAACAACTACAAATAATTATTAATATCAAATATATAGAAGGGTAAAATTGTCCACTTTGAATAAAAAACAAAAAATATAACTTTTTATCAAAATAACTAATTTTTAAAAAATTAGTTTAAAAGTTAAATTACCAAATAACTTACTTTGAATTCAATTTTAGTTTTTTGACTAAAAAAGTCAAAAAATGCAAAAAAAAAACTAATTTTTAAATTAGTAGCTAATTGGCCCTTAATTCTACTACTGATTGTTGAATATATTTTACGTAAAGTGTTTTCAATTTTCATTTTATATGGTAAAGTTATCTTAAAACTTTAACTGTAATTTTTTTATAAAAAAAAAGTAAGGACAACTTTGCATTTTATTTTTGGTACATCTATAAATTACAAAAGGAATTTATATATTTTTTTTCTAAAAGATCGTGCATAGCACTTATATGCTGCTTAGTTTTACTAATACCAATGCGCGCACCCATATCAATATATTTTTAAATTTATTAATGATCAAGCACTATAAATAATATAGATATATGTTAAGCTAGGTGTCTTATATTTTGCCGCACCCATAGTTATTATATTATTTTGATTAGTGTGGGATTAAGAGCCCACTAAAAATTGTGTATAAGACGAGCAAGTGAGTTTTAGAGTTTTTATGTGTATGTGCACCTATAAATAGTACACTAGTAGAGTTTTAAAATTTTATAAAAATTAATAAAAATTTGCGAGGGTAGCTAATAGAGAAAAGAGAGATGGTGCTGTACTATTTCATATTTGACGTAGTGAAATATTTTCTCTTTTACTCATAAACGTAAGTTGATGTGGGACGAACCACGTAAATTCTTAGTGTTAATTAGTTTTTATGTTTTTGTGTGTGGATTGCTTTCGTTAATATTCAGGAATTTGTGTTCAAATCCTAATAAATGGTATCAGAGCCGACGGTGGATGATTTAAAGTCATGATGGATAATCGAAGTAAGGTATTTTTTTTAATTTCGTGTCGTATAAATTAAAAAAAATTATTTCAAAAAAAAAAAAAAAAAAGAGCAGGCAGCGGTGGCACTGGTAAGGGTTTGTTCGATTACAAGACTGGTAAGGGTGTGTTCGGTGTGGCAGTTCTGAGTGCGGCACTGGTGTGGAAAAAAAAAAAGATTCTTAGTGGCGTTTAGGCATTGAAAGTAATTTTCTTTGCAAAGGATTATTGGTTGCTGTGCAAATTGGAAGGTAATTCACAACATTCAGGACCGTGGGCATGCGGTGATGGATTACGAATTGAATACATTGAAGGGTTTTTATCCTGTGTTGAACAAATTTTTTAAAATTGGTGCTATAAAATTTTTTTGCTATATCAGATGGTATATATTCCAAAATAATTAAAGAAGATGGTGTCTCTTAAGGATTTTTGGCGCTGCAGATTTATTGGTACGATTAGATTTTTCTATTTCTGTACTGTTTGATTGGATTGGATTTGATAGATCGGTATAGATTGTGATTGATTAGGTGTGATTTAGTACACTCAGAAGCAATCGGGTACAATCAGAGTTGATTTGGACAGCGTGGGACAAGATTTACATATATCTAATATTACGATGAGCTTAGATTGTGGAGAATGTCAGACACAAGTGTAATGGCATTAAAGAATTTGGATTGTATGATTGAACCTTTTAATGGCCACAATAACTTTATCTTATGCCAGTAAATGGTGAAGAATATTTTAACATGCGAATGACTGATCAAGACTCTCAAGAAGAAAACAAAAAAATTAGAAACGATAAAGGATGTAGAGTGGGAAGAGATGCGAAACTTGGTGAACAGTACGATTCAGTTGTATCTTGAGAATAATACTCTTCGAAAAGTCATCAACGAAAACGATTCGATGAAACTCTAGGCTAAGTTAGAGCGCGCATATAAGTCCAAGATATTGACGAATCGGCTGTCTTTAAAGAAACATTTATATGCACTTCACATGACAGAGGAAAAAAACTTTATAGAGCACTTGAACGAGTTCAACAGGATACTAACAGGATTGGATTCTATCGGCGCAAAGATCACAGACGAGGATAAAACAATTCTCTTGTTGGTTTTCTTACCTTCATCATACAAGCATCTGAGGACTATACTGATATTTGAAAAAAGATAACCTTAGTTTAGATGAGATTGTTGTTACTCTCATATCTCATGAGATGTTGAAGAAAAGGGAGAGTGACATATCACAAGGAGAGGATATCATAGTTGCATCAGGCAGTCAAAAAGTCAGAGACAGGACGATAGTGAGGCAAGATGGGTCCGAGAAGAAAGGTTATACCAAGTCGAGAGGTTACAAAAGGAAGTGTTACTATTGTGACAAAGAAGGTCATCTGAAAAGGAATTGTCTGAAGTACATAGTGGACAAGGAGAGAAAACAATCATCAGAGATAGTAGTTATAGAGGGTTCTACTTAAGAAGAATCAAAAGTGTTCACAGTTATTTCAAGTACGAAAAAATCAGAATAGATATTAGATTCTAGATATACGTTTCACATGTATGCAGTCAGATAGTATTTTGATATGTATCAATCATCCAATGGGAATACTGTTAGGATAGCTAACAATGCAGCGAGCAGAGTTGTCGGTATAAGGATAGTGTAATTTTGCAGGCTTGATGGGACCACTTTGATTTTGACTGGGGTAGATATGTACCGAATCTAAGAAAGAATTTTATTTCTCTGGAGATGCTGGATTTGAGAGGTTACGGGTTCTCATTCGGAGGTGGAGTTCTTTCGATTTTAAAGGAAAACATGAATGTACTACGGGGATAGATGATTGATAAGCTATATAGGTTTATAAAAAATGTTGTGATAGGTGGAGCTATTACCAAACATCGGATGAGTAATATAGGTAGACGACATACATGAAAAAGTATAAGGGTGATCAGGGTGTACAACAATTGCAAAAAAGCACATGGAATAGGCGCAGAGGTACACGGAAGCAACATGGTAGTACAAATATGTAGGTGAGCAAATCAAATGTTGTGCAGGATGCCGGCAAGATACAAGAGCAACAGTTATTGAATGTTCACAAGAAAGCTCCAGGCATACTGATACGATAGGCGTGACAGATAGGTGTACACCTCGACAAAACGAGTCTCCTTTGATCTTGATTTGGTTAGTGGCAGTAATCTCTTTGGTTGTGTGCATAAAGTGGAGAGAGATAAGATCACGTTCTTCTACAAAGTACTGAGCTTTATGGGGCACCCGAGTTGAGGTGCAGGCACCTTAGTGTAGAGGTGTGGGCACCTCGGGCCATACTGTTTGGGTGTGACAATTTGACGACGACGACAACGACTGCAGAATCGACATCAATGCTGATTATCTTTAAGGTGATTTTCATAATTCAAGCTAAGGTGGAGACTATTAAGCTAGGTGTTTTGTATTCTGTCGGACCTGTGGTTATTATATTATTTTGGTCTATATGTAATTGGGTTAGTGTGCGATTAGGGGCCTACTAGAAATTATGTATAGAGTTATAATAATATGGGTTCATGGGTTTTAGGGTTTTCACGTATGTGTGTACCTATAAATAGGACACTAGTAGAGCCCTAAGGCTTTATGAGAGTTGACAGAAAATTATGAGGTTAGCTGGTGGAGAGAAGAGAGACGATACTATACTATTTTACATTTGACGTAGTGAATATTTTCTCTCTCGCTCATGAACGTAAATTGGTATGGGCCGAACCACGTAAATCCTCTGTGATTATTATTTTTTTCTTTTTGTGCGTGAATTGCTTTCGTTCATGTTCAGGAATTGATATTCAAATTCCAACAATACAAGAGTTCGTATTGACAATAGTTGAATAGAAATTTAGATGTTCCGCTTGAAAATGTTATTGAAGGTTTCGTGAATGTAAATGATCATCAAGCAAGGTGCGAAATAATCTTTGCCAGATTTGATAGCAAAAACCTTGATCTCTCACTTAATTTTGGAACACATACATGTGGTGGCTGCAACCCTACTGAACTTAAAGAGGCACTTGCAAAGCAGACCGATCGATCAGTGTGGCCACCGATCAATTCGTGATTGATCCTTGTCCATCAGTCTGTTAATCAGTCATTAGCAGCTTGCAGTATCTACACAAACCGATTGATCGGTTATTGGACCGATCGAGCAATATTTGTCTGGTTGTAGTTTCTTGTTGTTTTGCAATGATTCTAGGTGTTTAACAATATATATAATACCAAACTTTTAAGGATAAGTGTTAAGAAATCAATGAATTAGGTATTGACTTTTTGTCACATACTTGCCAAGGTTAAAAATCCTAAAAGTACGTTTAAGCCAAACTGAAATACCTACTTCCATATGTCCACACTCTAGGTTCCACAAAATGATTCCACCTCTTCGTTATAAATTAATCTTGAATTTTTAATTTATGTTTATTGTGCAGCGGACACACAACCACCATAAGCTTGAATCCACACAAACTAATAAAGAATACGAATAATTACAAATACAAGAATATACATGGCTCTGCGAGGTGTTTACGTCCACGAACGAGAATAAACAATCCACTATGATCAATAAGAATTACAAAATCTCTCTAAATCTCTGGCTTTAAACTGAACCTCTCTCTTACACTCTCTGGCCTCTTTCTAAGCCTCTATTGTATATCTGTTTTAACCCTGAATGAAAAAAATGGTCCATATATATAAGCCTTCACCAAAATATTAAAATTTAAACAAGTACTTTTTTTATTAAAATTCGTGGATCGCAGGGCTGCAGGTATTTTGGTAATGATGGACCCAACAAATTAGCCTAACACGTTGCGGTTCTTTTTATTTTTAATATCTCAAAAAATTTATATACGTTTCCTGACAAAATAGTGAAAAAAAAGTTCTTTAGTGGGTTTATGTTGGAATTTGGGCTAGGGGTTTTGAATAATTCGATTATTTTTGTTGCCTAATTATCTCTGTTCAATTATTTTAAATTTGCTATAACCGCTTTAAAGTAAGTCGCCTAAATTCATAATAAATTTTTTTGTTTTTTAAAGCGGAATTCTCCCTTGACTCAACCTCTAATTGAAGTATTGTATTACGAAAATTGTTTTGAAAATTTAATAAAATTTTTAAGGAATTTGAAAAAACCTGTAATAGGAGAGTTTTATTTTTTCTTAATTTATTTTTTACATTTTATCCTTCTCTTTTTAGGTCCGCTCGTCTTCTTATCGTGACGATTAGAAAACTAAGATCTAAAAATAAAAACAGAGCAAAAAAATAAATAAATAAAAATTTAAAAGTTCTTTTTTATTTCTTAATTTTATGGGTTTAAAATCTAGAGTCTATTTCTTTCTTTGCATTCGACTCTTTTGAATTTGATTCATTATTTAATTTTTAACTACTGCTCTAATGAGATTTTAACTACAGCCCGAGCACTTGTGGACTAGACTCTAGAAAGCGTCTTGTCCAGACATAATAGATTTTGTTTGTGAGTTCTAATCTGCAATTATTTAAAAATGTAGTGTTAATCGATTCAACCCAAAATCAGTAATAGAGTTATCTTAGTTTGAGTGTATGTTAGGATTTTATCTTGGAAGGTTTGTTACAAAAAGTATATGACAAAACGTACATATCGTGTTCCTAATATTTGACGCTTGCTCTTGAAAGTTATGTTTGTGCATTACAACGTTGATAGAATTTGTGCAGAAAAAATTGGTTCATACGTAATATGTTGTAGCATGACAGAGAATGCTTTTTGAATGGTGAATGATGCATGATTGGATTGATAAAATTATGGAATATCTTGTCTTTGGGTTTTGTAAGAGAATTACTAAAGAGGGAAACTGTTAGGATTTTATCTTAACAAGTCTATGACAAAAAGTCTATGACAAAACGTACATATCGTGTTTCTTGATATTTGTCTGTTGCTCTTGGAAGTTATGTTTGTGCATTGCTGTGTTGACATAATCTGTGCAGAAAAACTGGTTTATATGTTACAACACAACAAAAACTGTACAGAAACTATGCAAAAAACTACAAGTTGGTCAAGATCACTCGAGCGATTTATTTCGCGTGTCATCTTTATAACACATCTAGTGTTTCTTCCATATAGGGTGAGATACAAAAATACTGCTAGGATTTTCTGTAGTTGTGTGGCTTTTGCATAGAAAACTCATCTTGCCGCCGTGGGCTATCATGAAGAAGATTTTCTTGAGATTTGTTCAACTACTGCTTGATGGTCAGATAGATTCAGTGCTTCGAAGAATATCATCAATTAAGAAGCATATTCTAGCCTTTTCACCAGTTTATGGTGTCTACTTGATGAATTTTCAAGAGTTAAAGTCCGTTGTGGATTTTGACAGTATTCAAGCATGATTTGGTGTACGTACATTCGGCAAGAGTAGACTTATATAGGTAGGTTATGGATTTAACAGTAATTTGTAAGATCTTTTGCAACCAAAACTCAATAATAGTGTTTGATTTACCATGACATAGATAGGTCCCGTGATTTTTACCCGATTAGAGGTTTTTCACGTTAAATATCGTATGCCTCGTTTAGTTATTCTTTATTTGTTTGTGTTGTTTGGTTTGGATTCGATGGGTGTCTACACTCATGACCCGCAACCCGGCTACCACAAAAAGAAAAAGTTTAAAAGACTCGTCACCAGCCCACGTCATGGGCAAAATCGTCATTTTGCAACGAAAATATTGGTCTCATTATTTCATTTTTATCGTGAGAAAATATTTTTGGCGCAAAAGATTTAACATTTAACAATTAAATTTTACTTGATCGCAAAATACTTAAAACGACTAGCATATTTCGACTAAATTCATCTGGTCACTACACATTTTCGCTGACTAATTTGAAGCATTTAATGACCAATTTTCTAATCAAAAAATATTAAATTTCTTGGATATATTGAAAGACAACTAATTAGTAGTACGTAATTTTATAAAATACATGTTGGTAAATGCGGTAGCACGTCGGTAATTATAGAATATGATGGCCAGCCGCACGCGCCACGCACGCCCGAACCCATCATCCCAATGCATCAGGGGTAGACACGAAAACCATTTTCCCATTTGTTTTTTAAGTGTAATATTTATCAGCAGATTTGGTTAACACTAAAGTTTAATCATGATGTTCCTTCCCTATATTTTATTATTTTTCCTCATCATGTTTCAAGGAATTTTTTTGGTTTGTGATGCTTTTCTTAATATATATATATATATGTGTGTGTGTATAATTCATGGTGAAAAAAGAATATCTTTATAAAAAGTAATTAATTTTTCAAGATGAGTAGAATAAAATGCCACCCTCAAGAAAAAAAGGCTTTTACTAAATCAATAGGGTTATGAATATTTCGGTGAGTTAGTTCATATATATA
>JAOTRH010077740.1:0-17411 GCA_034768845.1 Heliamphora exappendiculata
ATAGAATTCTAAGTCCTACAGCATGCAATTTCTAACTAAATGTACATAGAACACTTACACATACAATATTTATAAAAAAATCTAATCTATCATGATTTGAATGAAAGAACAACAATATGCAAAAAGTTGTTAAAACTATCTAAACATAATTTGTTACAAAAGATAAAATAAACTATTCTAACCACGCTTTCAAAGAAAACTAAAACATACATTAACATTAATATGATAAATTGGTAAAAAAATGAGAAATGCAAAATAAAAGATGTATGAAAAGATCGTATGAAAAGAAAATTTACAAAGAAAGCTTGTACTAAAAAAACAAAAAGGTTAGAAAATGCTTATTAATAAAAGAACAATCTAATTATTTACTTTTTGCATTCTTTTAAAAGAGGTGGAAGAAAATAAATAAAAAAAAGAAAAGGGAGAAAAATTACAGTTAAAGAATGAAAATTAGATTAAAAGAATTTTATGACTTTTTGGGATTAATGAAAATAAAAAAAATAAAAAAAAAGTAAAGTTATAAGAAAATAGAGCTATAAAAAAAAAAAAGATGGAGCTTTAAAAGAAAAATAAATACTAACATTAAATAAAAAAAATACTAGTAAAGAATAATTAAACTAACACTAAAAGAGAATTGAGAGAATGCTAGAAAAAAAATTACACTAATAGTAAAAGAAAAGAAAAAAAAATAAAAAATAAAAGCTAGTAAAGAAAAATTAAGCTAAATAGAAAATAAAGTAGAAAATTAATATTGAAATAAAAAAAAAGAAATAGGACGTTAGAAATGAGAATAAAGCTACATTACAAAAAAGAAGAAAAGAGAAGAAAATGGTACATTGAAAGGAAAAGTCTACATTACAAAGAAAAAAGAAAAGAAAAATGAATGAAACAATACAAGAGAATTAAACTATATTAAAAGAGAAAGAAAAAGAAAAAAAAATGAAATATGCTAGTAAATGAAATTTAACTAAGACTAAAAGGATTACAACTATATAATTGTCAAATATGAATATAGTATTGGCAACTATATTCATATGTATGTAAGTGTATTATTATAACAATTAACAACAACAATTAGTTGTAATTGCCAAAACATATTAGTATTACTTAATGAATTAAAGAAGAAAATAACTAATGTGTTAAGTGCGAATGTGAGAAAATTAACAATTAAAAAAGTAAAGAGAGTAACCAAATTATATAAAGCAAAACAAGATTAAGTAGATAAATGAAAGGATTACACAAATTAAGATTGAATTTAACCCGATCACTCTAAAAGAGAAAAAATAGAGTTAGAAGGATCGGGGATCCAAACGAGGTACCTAGATTGCCGAAAAATCCTCAAGTCGGGGAATGTGTCTCGGTGGTCTAATTCTCGGTTGGTGATCTAAGCAAGGCTTGCAATGTAGGCGTCAAAAGGGCTTGGATCTCGGTATTTCAACAGGGCTTCGGCGTCGGGACTCGGAATTGCTCGACACCTCAGCAGAGCTTCACTCTCAAAACCTCACCCTCAAAATTATGTCTTTGAAAACGTACCAAAGGTACGGTATTTATAGAGTTCTTCAGCCAATGAGATGTTGCCCCGTTTTGGGGACACGTCAGGCCATTTGGAGTTGGCGGTCGCTACAATGCAAGTTGGCGGTCGCCATGCTTTCGAAAGGATTCACAAAATTCTATGGTAGTCGCTATGATGCAAGCTGGCGGTCGCCATATTTAGCTAGGGTTTCCAAGAGATTCTATTGGTGGTCGCCACAATTAACGTAGCGGTCGCCTTACTTGGGCAGCAAGTTTCGTTGATTTGACAAAATTTTATTGGTTTGAATGTTTTGGGTTCAAATACCGAGCTTGGATCACTTTTCAAGGATTGTATTGAGGCACAATTCACCTGTTTTCATCATCGAATTTACCTAAGATTAAGCGGGGTCAAATTGGGGTGTCTACAGTTGCCCCTCTTTGATATAACTTGCACAGCAATGCGTGAAGCAAGCTATATCAAAAACCCAGAGACGACAACCATTTGGCCAAGCCGTCAATCTTAGGCCACAAGTATACAAGTATGCGTATGATGTTGGTCGTACCTGAATTTTTGTCGAGCTGCCTACGTACCCATTTGCTAGGGATCGGACCAAAACGTAGTTCATGGGACAAAATGCAAGGATGCAAGATTAGAAATATGATGCATGATAAGTATAGTGTAATGCAATGCGAGTCAGTTTAAGGCCATGAGGAGGACCGATGAGTCAGTTTAGGGTCATGAGGAGTGCCGATGAGTCAGTTTAAGGTCATGAGGAGGACCGATGAGCCAGTTTAAGGTCATGAGGAGGACCTACACGTTAGTTTAGGGTCATGAGGAGGACTGAAGAGTTAGTTTAAGGTCATTAGGAGGATCGAGAAGTCAGTTTAAGGTCATGAGAAGGACTGATGAGTCAGTTTAGGGTCATAAGAAGGACCGACGAGTCAATTTAAGGTCATGAGAAGGACCATAGTTAGTTTAGAGTCAGTTTAGGGTCATGAGAAGGATCGACGAGTCAGTTTAGGGTTATGAGGAGGACCGACGAGTTAAAACATCAAATTAATAGGTCGAGTTAAGACCTAAAAACTTGAGACGGGACGCGAGTTAAAAGCCAAGTTGTGGCTTAAAACTAAAGTTTATCGGAGGGAGAAAACACCTTAAAAATATAGGAGTTTAAAAACTCACCAAATTATTTTTGAAATTATTTCTAAACACAAGATTTTCTTGAAGTAGAAACACCCGAGATTATAAATTTGTTTGTGAAAAGCTCCAAAAGTCATTTTTAGAAACAAATACAAAAATAAAAATTTTAAAGAAAAAAAAATAAAGATTTTATGTTTTCTAAAAAAATTTTTTTTTGCTAATAGAGCAAAGAGAAAAACCTACATTAATAAAACAGATGCACACAAAGAAGATAAGTAAAAACGTATATAAAGACCCCCAAACAGTCCCCTAAAACGCTGACATGACCGTTGACAGACAAGTGCCGTTTTTCCCTCTGACATGGCGGTCGCCACCATAAAAACCCTTAGAAGGTGGTGGCCGCCGGATAAAATCCCTTTAAAATAGCGGTCGCCATGTGTCCCTTCGAAAACAAAGCGGTCGCCATAACGGAAGGTGGCGTCCGCCACTTCCGTGCGTGCATAAGGCTCCCCAGGCGCGCGGATTTGGTTTCATTCTTCACATCTCACTTTCTCTCTAACTCTCTCGCCCTCTCAAGACTCTCTCAAGCTCTCTTCTTGTTTCTTTTGCTTCCACACTTTTCTTAGCCTTCTGCTTTTCCTTACGACATGATGTTCACACTACTATTCGTGATTCCTTTCCTCTTCATGGCGAGTCAGGGCCAGGGAGACAACAACCTTGGGGCACGACGGGGCCCATCCGCTACTGGGAGTTCCTCTATGGGGAGTCTTGGAGGCACGAATTCTCGTATTCCTGCTGGCGGGGTCACCTCCACGCAGCCCACTGTTGCGATGGACGCCCTCGTGCTTGAGTCGAAGCGTGCCTCTCACCAGGTTGCTGAAGAGGAGACATGAGCAGCTGCAGAGGCTCAGGCGGCTGCTGATGCTGTTGCAGAGGTCGCGATGGATGACTTTTTGGACTTCGATGCCGGGGAGGGTCATCCAGTGCCCTTCGATCCATATACATATGCTCCACTATCTCACTGCGTGGTTCCTCGTGAGATGAGACGCTACGAGCCTCCTACTGATGTGGTTGCTGCTGACATTCTACCTCGGGATCCTGACCATCACATTTCTCGGCAGCAACCTTCGGTATGTACCATATCCCTACTGTTTTAAATACCAAAGAAAGACATATCAAACATAAACGCATGCCTAGGATTCCCCCATGTGATGACGATGTGATTTGATTATGATGATGAATGATGATTTATTTTGATGTGTTTGATGAATGATTTTGATGATGTGGATGATGATTGGGATTTGAACCTAATTTAGGTACCTATACAATGGAGATTAAAATAGTGGGGACACTTAAGATTTTTTTTTGAGCAGACAATAAAAGGGACAATTATTTTAAAATAAAAGGCTTGAATTTTTATTTTTATTTTTAGAAAAAATATTAAAAAAAGGGAAAAGTTTTTGTTTTTATTTTCGGGGCTAACTATGAAAAAAAAAATTCTAGAATTTTCTTAGAGGGAATTTTGTCAAAAATCCTAAAATTTGGGGCAAATTTTTCACAAACTCTAGAAATTTTAAAAAAATTCTAGAGAATTAAGAGAAAGAAAAAGAAAGAAATTTTTCAAAAGTCTCGGGAAATTTTTAGAAAATATTAGAAAATTTTGAGGAAATTTTTTTAAGAAAAATCCTGAAAATTTGAGAAAATTTTTAAGAAAATCTTGAAAATTTGAGGAGAATCCTAGAAATTTGATAAAAAAATCCTAGAAATTTGAGAAAAATTTTAAGAAAATTCTAAAAATTTAAGAAAAATTTTAAGAAAATCTTTAAAATTTTTAGGAAGACTTGTTTTTTTTAGTATCACAAAATGATAGAGATTTGCCTGGCGCGCCAGGACTTTAAGGTTTCTAGTTTTGTAAAGCTTGAGACAACCGAAGGGTCGTCACTTACATGTGAACCTAGGGTTAGGAAGATTTTGTGCCGGGGCTTAGGGTGCCTAGCTTTCTAGGGCTTGAGAGAACCGAAGGGTCGTCACTCATACACGAACCTAGGGTTAGGAAGATTTTGCCAGGTGTGCTAGGGCTTAGGGTGCCTAGCTTTCTAGGGCTGGAGAGAATCGAATGGTCGTCACTTACACACGAACCTAGGGTTTCAGATATCTTTCTGCACTTTTCTTTCTTGATATGTTCTTTATATAGTCTCTGCCTATTTTCTTCTTTTCAGGTTGGTCATTATGTCAGAGGTTTCGGAGGTACAGTCTTTGGAGAGGCATTAGAGTGGTATAATGCCCTCCCTGCTCCTAGTCGGGCCATTATTGATGCCTCCGACTTTGTCGATTCATACCCCTGTTGGGTAGGACTAGCAATGATCGGGTCTGGCTGACGGCTTTGGCAGAGCGGTGGTGGGATACCACCAATACCTTCCACTTTAGTACCTTTGAGGCTACTCTGACACCTCTAGACTTCGCACTTAATACTGGCATCCAGGTCGGAGGAGCCCCTATCCCGTTCGACCCGACCATTGTTGGTTCTACCGATGCGTTGATGTACTTCCTTGGAGCTATTCCCGCTCAGATGGATCGCGACAGAGTCCGGTATACCTGGTTCTTTGAGCGGTTCAAACATTTTCAGTGCACCGATCCCCGCCACTTCGAGTGGGTCGCCCGAGGTTTTCTCATGTATATGTTTGGTACCTCCTTATTTTTGAACAAGGAAAATACCGTACATTTGCACTTTCTGGGTGCTCTCGCTCGTCTGGACCGGGTCGCCTCATACGACTGGGGAGGAGCTGCCCTCGCCACCCTCTACGACTTCATGAGGACTCTCACTCGGTTCCCTCAGGAGCTGAGCATCGGGGGATACTGAAGGGTCTAGGAGGTATGATTTAGCTTCTGCGCTTTCTCCATTCATTTCTGTTATCTGTTATTACCTATTTGTTGACATTTTCTTCTTTGCAGTTGTGAACCTATGAGTTCCTCGGGCTTCACGTCCCGACGAACTCCTCAGCGGACCCTCTGGTCATTCCTCGTGCAACCCGGTGGTCCCAAGGGCTGAAGGGAAAGAAGGCCGGGGGTAAGGACATCAACCGGTTTTGGGTCTCGCTGGACCGGCTGACTCCTGACCATGTATCTTTATTTCCTTCTTACTGCACTGTACATTACTCTTTGCATTATACTGCTCACTGCACTGCACTGTACTGTACTGCTTCTTTTTTTGCCCTACACACTTATTACTGTACACTGTTCATTATACTGCGTGGCTTATTATTCTTCGCATTGTACTGTATTTTGAACCGTTGCAGGTCTATTAGGATGTCTGGAGAGGCGTAGAGGATCAGGTTGGCACAGATCTGATGGGTAGCCGAGATGTCACTGCGAGCTGTATTTTGTTGGAGGGACCTTTTGGTAGGGAGTATTATCTTGGAGAACGGGTGGTCCGCCTGTGACTCGGCCTTGATTGCTTCTCGATACCGGTGGTTCCTCCAGCTTGTATGCTCTGGATCGATCATCTTAGCCGCGTCGATCTACTGCTGGAGTTGGTGGGGACTCACGTCGCGGAGCTGCTGGTGGCCGAGGGGGATTACTTTGCCTGGGCCCGGGCACACCTATTGGGACCTTTAGGACTCTGCCCGGCTGGCCCTGGTGGCAGGAGGAGAGAACAGGCACCAGAGGCTGCTGATGCTGGTGCTGCTGGCTCTGGAGTTGGAGCTGCCGGAGGAGTGATAGATCTAAAGATTCCTTGGGAGATTCAGACTGTGGCTTATGGCTTCCCCTTCTCCCTTCCTGTTCCAGTCCCACTAGTTTCTGAATTCAGAGCAGAGATTGGCTAGGTATTTCCTTATCCTTACTCATTTCTTTCATTTTCTACTTTATTTGTCTGACTGTCTTTTTCTTTTCCTTCTATAGTTTAATCAGGCATAAGTGGACCATCGGCTGTTGATATTTACGAGTCAGAGGGCATTGATCTGTCATCTTGATGCCACTGTACGAGCAGCTGGCATCGCTTTTACTCCTGCAGCCACAGTAAGTATCTTCCTGACTCATTCTAACCTTTCTATGTCTTTTCATGTACTTTGTTTTGATCCTTGTTTTCTTCTAATAGCCTCCGGTTCCAACTGCCGGCATAGTACCACCGCGAGCTACTGCTCCTTCTCCTGCTCCAGCCCCAACCCGAGGTTGTGGTTCTCGTGCTTCCTTCTCCAGAGCTCGCTCTTGAGGGTTTGTCTCTTCTGCTCGGAGTCGCTCCAGGACTGTGTCTTCTTCTTTCGGCAACGATGGCGATGATGACATTGATCGGCTCTTTGAGGACGTCAGTTCGGACGAGGCTGGTCCTTCCTCCCATTGGGTCCGCCCTAGGCATCAGTGAGAGAGAGAGAGCTTTCCCCCTCCCCAGTTTCATTCGTTTTCTAATACATTTATTTTGATGGTCCTGCATGCCCTAGTTTGACATATTTACTTATATTTTCCTAATTTTACAGTTTATTGGGCCTGAGTGCCCCAGTCTTTACATTTTATCTGAGACCCGGACCCAACTCGTTTCGAGATCTTTGTATATGTTGATGCATTTCTTTTCATATATGTATCTCTGTGTTGCATAGATTATGTTTCTATTGTAGAACAACATGTTTTGTATAGGTGCTATACGTGTTAAGCATGCGGGGGTTCAATTTTGGTTTCCTTTTTCAGTTTTATCTCCCAGCGACGATCGCTTGAGTGGTGGGGAGCTCGCTCGAGCGGGCTGGTGGCAGAGTGTTGGTCCGAGATGTGACTGCTCAAGCGGTGGGTGTGCACTCGAGCGGGGTAGTGGAAGAGCGTGGCTCGGAGTGGGGTCTGCTCGAGCGGTGGTATGGCAGGGCCTATGTCAGCAAGGGGTCCGCTCGTGCAGTGCTTGGGGGCTCAAGCGGTGGGTCCTGGGCGTGAAAAGCTATAATGAGAACAAAATATCTTTTTGAGATCCAAAAATATCTTTTCGAAGAAAATCTATTTCTCTCTTCCTTTTCTCTACCTTATCTCTAGCTTTCGGGAGGCCTAGGGCTTAGTTGTTCGCTGTTGGACAGTAGATCCTTGTTGTCGGCGACGTGGGCTTCACATCCATCCGGACAGATTCTCGTTCCGACGCGATTAGATTTTGAGGCATCGAGCTTTTAGCTCTTTGAGGTAGGATTCTAGACCTACTACTGTTAAAAGGGTGAAATATGTAATTATACTTGCTTTCACCAGGTGAAATGTATGAAATGCTGTTTACATGTTTAAACCTTAGTTTATCGGTAAAAGTGGGTTTTACGCTTTTCTTGATTTTATACATGATCCAGATGTGTTGAGATCTGTGGTTTTCAAAAGGAGCTTTGAAAACGAGGTGTTTTTATGAAAAACATGGTTGTGGAGGTTTGGAGCTAACCCTTGGGATTGAGTCTCAGTTTTGTGAAAATATATTGTTATATGCTTGTAGATCTCCATGTTGATGGATTGGATCCTTTTTTATATACATGCGATGTAAAACTATTTTACTATTTTTCGTAATTGAGCTACGGCTGGGTTTTAAATGTTATCCACAGATGTACCGAGACAATGGATGTGTTTGTGATGAGTTGGGGTTCCATTGCTCCTTGGTGCAAGTCTAAAAACGTGCGTAGAGTAGGTCCCTACGTACCTTTGGGTTAGTCCCCGTAAACGAGGTTGGGTGCTTAGTACCCTCGGCTCAGGTCTGTAAATTAAGTGGTTGGTTACCCGCTTAGTACCCTCGGATGGTGTTCTCGTAAACTAAGTGGTTACATTATCATGACTCCTTATAGAGCTTGTCATTACCTAGCTGACCTTAAGTGGTAACTAGGGTAATGGGCAAGAGTCTATAGTTGTTACCTCGTCTGTGTGTGGCATAGTCAGTACATAGGATCTCATTTTACTATGATCTCCTCGGCTGTGTGACCCAAGTGGAGGAAAACTGTTTTATTGTTTTATTTTCCTTGGTTGTGTGTTTCGAGTGGAAAAATAATGTTTTGATTCGGATTGTGTGATCCGGGTGAACAAAATCAGGTTTTGGTTACTGTTTTACTACTGCTTTTCCTTAACTGTGGCATGATATCTGTCAGGATGATATGCATAGTTTCAAGGTTGAAATGGTTGTTTTCAGATGGAAAACTTGTGATTTTTTTAGAGAAAAACTCCTTTTTGGCTCATGTGGTTGAGTCTGTGTATGTGTGTAATTGCATAGCTTGCTTTATAACTTTATTGTCTTTTCCTATTGGGCTTCGGCTCATGGTGTGGGATTTTACTGAAAAAATATTTTCAGGTGACCACGTGGAGTTAACCTAGAGACTTGTGGTGATGGAGAGCTTGCTGTAGTTTTCCTGTTTTGGACATGTACTTATACATGTGATGCCTGTTTCAGAAGGCTGGTTTTGTATGCCTTTCGGCGATATATTTATTCATGTATGAGTTTGTATTATTTCTGTTTATGAGAGATAAATTTGGGGATCTTTATCCAAATGTTGTAATAATTTATAGTTGATGGTGTACCAACTGAAAATCTTATTTTCTCAAATGGGTGTTTTGGTGGGCTTTCGCGTGACCCTGGTGTTTGCGGCGTGGCAACTTGGTATCAGAGCTCTGGATTCGAATACCTATGAGCCATGGGAAAGAGGGTACATCACCTTGTGAGGATGTATGTGTGCTTGGTTGCATGTGAGACAGCGTTTTCCTAACATAACATGATAGCTTGTGGTGTATACGTGGGTATGGAAGTTGGACCTTAGGATTGATTAGTCTTGTCTTTAGGCGTTTGGATTGACAACTTGGGAGCCAAGTTAGAGACGCGTTTCACGGACGTGATTTCTAGCTAGGAATTTGAGTAGGTTGCTTATATGGACGAGTCTTTCTTGTTGGTTCTCTTCGGTATGTGAGATATGTGATGACATGATCTAAGTGGCTATGTGCTAGCATGCTTAGATGTGATATGTCTTTTACGTTAGCAATAAGATGTTGTAGGAATGCTTATCCTGTTATATTGGTTTCGTATAAAATTATGTCCACGCGGGGAGGACGAGGCTGAGGTCGAGGCCGTGGCCGTGGTTCTGGCCGAAGGGACGTTCCAATCTCAGATGTTGGGCATGCTAATGCACCCGAAGGACCTATTGGTGAGGGAGATCTGTTGCGTGAGATGGTCGATTCCATCCGACAACTGGCTGAGGCCACTGGGGGAAGGGAAAGTGTACCTGAGCCAAGGGCGACGGTCGCGATGTGTGAGTTTCACCGTCTAGACCCTCCTACCTTTTCAAGGGATCCCAGCCCCACAGTTGCCACTGAGTGGCTGGAGCTGGTTACCAGGATTTTAGATTCGCTTCAAATTGAGGAAGATGATCTGAGAGTTATATGTGCCGCCTTCCAGCTGAGAGGGAGTGCTTATATGTGGTGGAAGTTTGCCAAGTCCACAGTGGCAGGAACTTGGGAGGCATTCACAGAGGTATTTCTAGAGAAATACTTTCCAGCGACTTTGAGGGATCGCTACAGACATGATTTTCTATTTTTGACTCAGGGGACAATGACTGTGATTGAGTATGAGGTTGAGTTTACCAGCCTGTCTCGGTTTGCACAAGAGATTGTGCCCACTAATGAGTTCCGTGCAAAGCGATTCGAGAGAGGTTTGAGGCCCGCTATCAGAGATAGAGTGGCAGCATTTTAGATGCAGGTTTTCATAGATTTGGTACAGATGGCCATGAAAGTGGAGGGCACTCTAAATGAGACGCGCAGAGACAAGGATAGTAGGGGTCCACAAGGAGGGGAACGCGCACAGTCCTAGGGACGCAGGGAAAAACGTCGATGGACATCTAGTCTGAGTTCTCATCTGGTGGGGTCGTATTCGCCGCAATCATCTGCATCTGTGCCTCTCTCAGCTTCAACGGGAAGGTCGGACCAGAGGAGGGAGTTTGTTTTTTTTAGATGCCAGGGGCCAGGACATCGTGCAGCGGAGTGTCAGAGTCTGACGGCGATTCAGTTGCAGTCGCAGGTGTAGGGAAGAGGGCTAGTGGTATATTTTGAGTGCGGTCAGTCAGGGCACATCCGTAGAGATTTCCCCAGAGAAGGGAGTGTGCAGAGCACAGCTGGAGCACCTGTTACTCCATCAATCCAATGACGTCAGTTATCTCGGTTTGCAGAAGGGGGTGCATCGGCACAGTTAGTCAGACAGTCTACAGTACAGGGCCACAGTGGGCAGGCTAGAGCTTATGTGCTTGCGGATCCTAGTTCATCCAAAGCACTGGTCGTGCCCGATGCTGCTGCTACCACCTCCAAGATCATATGTACTTTTCTAGTCTATAGATCATGGGCCAGTGTTCTCATAGACATCGGAGCATCGAATTCGTTTATATCATCTGCTTTTGCATCTGCTTTGGGGTTGGAAATGGACTGGTTGGGTGGTACTATGAGTGTAGAGACCCCAGTAAGTGGAAGTGTGAAGTTGAGTCTTGTCTGTAGATCCTGCATATTGGAGGTCGCCGGCTGTTGTTTCGAGTTTGACCTTGTTATTCTAGACATGACCATATTTGATGTCATCCTATGAATGGATTGGCTGACCACCTATCGTGCCTTTATCGATTGCAATCGACGGAAGGTGACAATTTGTACACCGACGGGATATTATTTTTGCTTTGTGGGAGATCGGAATGAGGGTTTAATGACTATATCGGGCGTTGTGCGGAACCAGGGCAACCTGGGTTTCCTCTTTTCGGCCCTCAGGTTGGACGAGGAGGTTAGGGTTCGAGGGGAGTTACCTTCGGTGGTCTGCGACTACCCAGATGTCTTTCCTGACGATCTATTTGAGTTGCCACCGAGTCGTGAGATAGAGTTCTCCACTGATTTAGTTCCCGGAGCTGCTCCCATATCTATATCGTCTTATCATTTTGCACCTGCTGAATTGCGTGAACTCAAGGTACAACTTCAGGAGCTGCTAGGCAGGGGGTTTATACGTTCGAGTACTTCGCCGTGGGGAGCTCCTGCTCTTTTTGTAAAGAATAAGGATGGATCCTTGCTTTGCGTATCGACTATCGGAAGGTGAATTAGATAACAGTGAAGAATAAGTATCTGATGCCGAGGATAGATGATTTGTTTGATCAGTTGAAGAGGTCGAGCTGCTTCTCAAAGATTGACTTGAGATTGGGGTACCACCAGTTGAGGATTAGGGACGAGGACATAGTGAAGATCGCTTTTCGGACTCGCTATGGTCACTACGAGTTTTTAGTCATGCCGTTCAGTCTGACGAATGCGCCAGCCATGTTCATGAGTTTGATGAACTGGATCTTCCATCAGTATTTGGACAATTTTGTAGTAGTATTTGTGGATGATATTCTGATATACTCACCCACTAGGGAGGCACACGAGGATCACCTGCGTGTCGTGCTACAGATTTTGAGAGAGCATCGCTTGTATGCGAAGTTCGACAAGTGTAAGTTCTGGATGACTGAGGTGAGATTTTTAGGACACATCGTGTCGTCAGATGGGGTATCAGTAGATTCATCAAAGACAAATGTGGTGACAGGCTGGGAGCGACTGAAGAACGTTTTTGAGATTTGTAATTTTCTGGGCTTAGTAGGGTACTATTAGCGGTTTGTGAAGGATTTTACGAGACTTGCTGCACTGATGACGCGCCTGACACGAAATGAGGTTGTGTTTTTTTGGAGTGAGTCCTCTGAGTCGGCTTTCCAGGAGTTGAAGACGAAGTTGACTAGCGCGCCAGTGTTGATCATCCTAGAGCGAGGCCTGGGGTATACAGTATATTGTGACACTTCACATGACAGTTTGGGCTGTGTCCTAATGCAGAAAGGAAATGTTGTAGCCTATGGTTCTCGACAATTGAAGACGCATGAGAAGAACTACCCGACGCACGATTTGGAGTTTGCAGCCGTGGTCTTTGCCTTAAAGACATGGTGTCACTATCTTTATGGTGAGCATTTTGAGGTTTTCTCCGATCACAATGTTTAAAATACTTGTTTTCGCAGGACCTGAATTTGGGCTAACGACGGTGGATGGAGTTGTTGGAGGATTACGACTTTGACTTATAGTACCATCAAGGGAAGGCCAATGTGGTGGCTGACGCTCTTAGTAGGAGATCTCACGAGTCGTTAGCTTCTGTGGCTATACGGGAGTGGGATATGCTTTGGGATGTTAGGGAGTTTGATTTGTGTCTTGGAGAGACCGTGACAGGCGCTACCTTATTCTCAGTAGTTACTCGGCCAGCATTGATAGCACGTGTGCTAGAACTCTAGCAGATGGACTAGGTAGCTCAGATGATACAGGACCGTGTTGCTAGTGGAGAGGATACAGCAGGATGGGTTGTGGGATCAGATCTGAGTCTGAGATTAGTAGGGAGGTTGTTTGTGCCAAAGTTATGTCGTGCGGATATACTACGTGAGTGTCATCATTCTCGCCTTGCTGTGCATCCTGGAGACACGATGATGTACCATGACTTACGTCGTCAGTTTTGTTGGACAAGAATGAAAAAGGACGTGCTTCAGTTTGTTTCTCGGTGCCTTCCCGAAGCCGGGTGAACTGTTATAGCCGTTACCAGTGTCAGAATGGAAGTGGGAAAACGTCACGATGGACTTTGCGTCAAGACTTCCTTGCTCACCTAGGGGACAGGACGTCGTGTGGGTTGTGGTTGATAGGTTGACAAAGTCTGCACACTTTCTCCCCATCCGCATGAAGGATCCAGTGGAGAGACTGAGTCAATTGTATGTCAGAGAGATAGTACGATTGCACGGAGTACCAGTGTCTATTGTTTCTGACAGAGACCCGCGCTTCACATCACGCTTTTGGCGGAGTCTTCAGGAGGCTTTGGGGACGAACTTAATGTTTAGTACTGCTTTTCACCCCCAGACGGATGCCCAGTCTGAGAGGACTATACAGATTCTAGAGGATATGCTGAGGGCTTGTGTTCTAGACTTCAGAGGTTCTTGGGAGGATCATCTACCGTTGGCAGAGTTTGTATACAATAACATCTATCAGTCTAGTATTGGGATGGCACCGTATGAGGCTTTGTATGGTAGATCGCGTAGATCCCCCGTGTGTTGGACAAACGTGGGAGAGACCACAGTCTTAGGACTCGACATGGTGCAAGAAACGATGAAGAAGATTGTAGTGATACGCCAACGCCTTTTGACGGCACTGAGTTTTGGAGTTTCCTATGGGAGATCACGTGTTTCTAAAGGTCTCACCACGTAGAGGTTTGATGAGGTTTGGTCGTAGTGGGAAGCTATCACCGCGTTTCATTGGACCTTTTGAGATCCTGAATAGAGTTGGAGAGGTTGCCTATCGTTTATCTTTGCCACCTTAGTTAGCATCTGTGCATAACATGTTCCACATTTCTATGCTTCAGAGGTACGAGCCTAATTCTTCTCATGTGTTAGATTGGGCTGAGCTGCGGGTTGATGAGGATGCCACCTATGAGGAGCATCCAGTGAGAATTCTTGATACAAAGGAGCAGGTGTTGCGGGGGACGAGAATTGCTTATGTCAAGGTTCTGTGGCTTCATCGCGGGGTTGAAGAAGAGACATGGGAGCTTGAGTCTGGGATGCGCGCTAGATATCCAGACCTGTTTACCTCGTGACCTTGTTGTGAATTTTGGGAGCAAAATTTCTTAAGGGGGGAGAGTTGTGAGACCCGGACCCGTCTCTTTTCGAGATCTTTATATATGTTGATGCGTTTCTTTCCATATATGTATCTCTGTGTTGCATGGATTATGTTTCCGTTGTAGAACAACATGTTTTATATAGGTGCTATACGTGTTCAGCATGTGGGGGTTCGGTTTTGGTTTTCTTTTTTAGTTTTCTCTCCCAACGACGACTGCTCGAGTGGTGGGGAGCTCGCTCGAGCGGGCTGGTGGCAGAGTGTTGGTCCGAGATGTGACCGCTCGAGCGGTGGGTGTGCGCTCGAGTGGGGTAGTGGAAGAGCGTGGCTTGAAGTGGGGTCCGCTCGAGCGGTGCTTAGGCAGTTGAGTGGTCGTGTGGCAGGGCCTATGTCGGCAAGAGGTTTGCTCGAGCGGTGCTTGGGGGCTCGAGCGGTGGGTCCTGGGCACAAAAAGCTATAAAGAGAACAAAATATCTTTTTGAGATCCAAAAATATCTTTTCAAAGAAAATCTCTTTCTCTCTTCCTTTTCTCTATCTTCTCTCTAGCTTTTGGGAGCCCTGGGGCTTAGCTTTTCGCTGTTGGACAACAGATCCTTGTTGTCGACGACGTGGGCTTCACATCCATCCGGACGGATTCTCATTCCGACAAGGTTGGATTTTGAGGCGTTGAGCTTTTACCTCTTTGAGGTAGGATTGTAGACCTACTGCTGTTAAAAGGGTGAAATATGTAATTATACTTGCTTTTACCAGGTAGAAATGCATGAAATGCTGTTTACATGTTTAAACCTTGGTTTATGGGTAAAAGTGGGTTTTACGCATTTCTTGGTTTTATACATGATCCGGATGTGTTGAGATCTGTGATTTTCAAAAGGAGCTTTGAAAATGAGGTGTTTTTATGAAAAACATGGTTGTGGAGGTTTGGAGCTAACCCTTGGGGTTAAGTATCAATTTTGTAAAAATATATTGTTACATGCTTATAGATCTCCATGTTGATGGATTGGATCCCTTTTTATATACATGCGATGTAAAACTGTTTTACTATTTTTCGTAGTTGAGCTACGATTGGGTTTTAAATGTTATCCATAGATGTATTGGGACAATAGATGTGTTTGTGATGAGTTGGGCTTCCATTGCTCCTCGATGCAAGTCCAAAAACGTGCGCAGAGTAGGTCACTCCGTACCTTCGGGTTAGTCCTCGTAAATGAGGTTGGGTGCTTAGTACCCTTGGCTCAGGTCCGTAAACTAAGTGGTTAGTTGGGTGCTTAGTACCCTCGGATGGTGTTCCCGTAAACTAAGTGGTTATATTTTCGTGACTCCGTATAGAGCTTGTCATTACCTAGCTGGCCTTAAGTGGTAACTAGGGTAATGGGCAAGAGTCTATAGTTGTTATCTCGTCTGTGTGTGGCAGAGTCAGTATATTGGATCTCATTTTACTGTGATCTCCTCGGCTGTGTGACCCGAGTGGAGAAAAACTTTTTTATTGTTTTACTTTCCTCGGTTGTGTGTTCAGAGCGGAAAAATAATGTTTTGATTCCGATTGTGTGATCCGGGAGAACAAAATCAAGTTTTGGTTACTGTTTTACTACTGCTTTTCCTTAACTATGGCATGATATCTGTCAGGATGATATGCATAGTTTCAATGATGAAATGGTGGTTTTCATGTGAAAAACTTGTGGTTTTTTGAGAGAAAAACCCCTTTTTGGCTCCTGTGGTTGAGCCTGTGTGTGTGTAATTGCATAGCCTTCTTTACAGCTTTATTGTCGTTTCCTATTGGGCTTCGGCTCACAGTGTGGAATTTTGTTGTAAAAACATTTTCAAGTGACCACGTGGAGTTGACCTAGAGACTTGTGGTGATGGAGAGTTTGCTGTAGTTTTTTTGTTTTAGACATGTACTTATGCATGTGATGCCTATTTCAGAAGGCTGGTTTTGTACACCTTTCGGCAATATATTTATTCATGTATGAATTTGCATGATTTCTGTTTATGAGAGATAAACTTGGGGATCTTTATCCAAATGTTGTAATATTTTATAGTTGATGATGTTCAAGCTGTAAATCTTATTTTCTAAAATGGGTATTTTGGTGGGCTTTCGCGTGACCCTGGTGTTTGGGGCGTGACATTTTATCACTCTCTGATATATTATGGGCCTTCGTGCTATTTATTGCCTTATATCCATCTGCTTATATGCTTCTTTTTTACTTTACTGCTCGAACTGTCATGGATGCATAGTTCAGATGTCACAACTAATACATATCACACAAACTATAAACTAACCCACACCCGCCATGTTCAAACATGGCGGTCGCCATAATATAACATAGCGGTCGCTACTTTTCAATAAATGTTCACCTGGCGGTCGCCCATTTCAACATGGTGGTTGCCTGGTCAAAGGAATGATGTCACTGTACTATGCTTTTTAGAGTTGGCAGCCGCCAGTTTTAAGACGGCGGTCGCCACGTTGAACGTACCCTTTTGTAAAAATTTTGATTTTTTGCACTTTTCTGCCTTATAAATACAACCCTAGAGACCCCATTTTCTGTTACTCCGACTCAATTGGTTTTTTTCCTTTCTGCATGGGTTGAGGCATTTTCCCATATAGAGCGTTTGAACTTTACTCCTTTCGGTATCAACTCTTTATTTCCTCCCATAAATGTGAAGACTGATGGACCTGTGTTGGAAGTTGCTGCCCGGCTATGGGATCCTCAGTCCCGTGTCTTTCAGTTCGGTCTTGAAGAGTTATGCCCAACTGTGGAGGAGTTTGCTGCTATCCTAGACTTGGCTCTGCGGAGTCCTGTCGTTGTTACTACTTTCTCCTTTTTTGCTTGGCAACAGGTGATGCAACTCTGTGATCTGTCTAAGATGGAGGCTTCTTTTCTGACATCGAGTGACTGCCTTGACATTCACAGGATCATTGACAGATTTCGTCCTACTGGTGATCTTAGCGACCTTGTCTTTCAGTTGTGACGTCGTTATGCTCTTTGCTTTTGTCTTCTTGCTCAGTATCTTCTCATTCCTTCTGACGGGCGAGTTAGCTGTGCCTTGGTTGACTTGCTAGTCATATGTGGATGGGGAAGAACTTTGTGCCACTTGTCTTAGCCGAGACACTGCTGGGCCTAGATGCTGTTCATCGCGGTGAAACCACTACTTT